>JBBUKS010490899.1:0-35954 GCA_038050645.1 Hedychium gardnerianum
TGTTCTTGTGATAGGTCGCGTTTGTCTGCTCAGATATTTTATTGACTCTTTGGCTTTACTCGATTGGGGGGGGGGGGGTTTGACGCGTCCCGACCGAGATATGTCGAGATAGATTCCACCTAAGCTATTGACTGTTGACTTTGGTCCCAACGTCTTATCGATGATTTTTATGTGAATTTTTAACTCTATATCCCCTATATCAATATATATCTTATTTTTTGAAAATTTTAAATTACAGATCAACTTTCTAAAATAACCCTCTACCTTCTTCTGTATTTCACATCTACTTAAACCAAATCAACTAGCAGCCACTCAAACAAGTGATACATAGAAGTACTCGATAAAATACTGCCAAGCAGTTGATTTTGTTATATCATTTACTATATTTTTTTCTTAAAAAATATTATATATATATATATATATATATTACTGTTGTGTTTATAGAACTTTCACATAGTATGATTTTTAACAATACTTTCCCACTTCAATAAAAATGAGTTAATATACTCTATAGGTACGATAGAACAATTATCTACAATGGGCCTCTATAGTATTTATATTCCAATTTAGCCCTCTATTGCCACGAGAGGGAACCGACATTTTTTCTCCAAATTTTTAACTCCTCGTCATAAATTGTCCCATCACGTCATATTGAATATGTTATAGTTTAAGGTGAAACATTAATGTTATACCCCTCTTAATGATATAGTACATGTTTACGTGAATTTAAAACCCTGTGATTGAATAAAACGCTCTTCAAATTTACTAATTTATTATTAAATCAAGTAATAGTGATTTTAATAACACTTTCTTTAAAAAAAAAATTATCAAAAAGTGCACTTGGGTTAATATGACACTTGTCAGCGAATAGCTGACAGTGGCAGATGGACCCACCCTGAAGTAGCCCACACGAATAGGCCGCTGCGCTGCGCTCTACAGTGGCAGATGGTCCCTCCCTGCAAGTAGCCCAAACAGCCCTCCCATGTGCCTCTTCATTGTAGATAGGCATCAACGGACCTCAATGGCTCAATCCAGCAACCAACCCACACACTTCCCCAGATGTGTGCATCATTTCAAGCCCATGAGGCATTCAGTTTGCACTCTCCATTATCATTAATTTGGGGCAGTAATAAAATGCAGTTTTTAGAGTTATTTGAAAAATGATATTAGGATCCAACAAGTCTAGCTTAGATATGCTCAAACAAATGATTAAGTGATGACAAAAAAAGTAAAATAAACATTATCTTGTAGATGAACGTACAATGTCTTTTTTTACATTGTATTCGGAAGGAATCTTTGTGGCGAGGAGATGTACTATTCATGCAGATCAGAATGCATCAAATTGTTATGAGACATGTGCTCATAGTCCTTGGTGCGCTGGTAGGTAGCAATCACGATTGCAATTGGAATCATCGATAATTAGTATTACAAAGAAACAAGCAGCTTAGCAGCTTGATAATGAAATTAGTTTGTAATTAACACTTCGAGTAAAACTTATGAATAACTAATTAATTAATTTAAATTTACTTATTTATTTAAAATGTGTAATCTGTCAAATTTGTAATTTTAAACTATACATTAATCACCACATACTTAAATTTTAAGGAGAATAACATGATTAAAATGCTCGATCGAGCCCATTTATACTCATTAAAATAGACAATTAATCAAAATAAGTAATACAAAGGTGAGTGTGGCTCAGACCTGCGTATTTCTTGGGATGGATCTGGACCATCTAGCCATGCATGTTCTGATCCGCGCATTGTTGGAATATAAATATTGGTAAAAAAAGAAGTAAAAAGAGCAGCGCGCAGCAGTCGAAGTCAGTAACAAGGGCAATGCATGTGCAGCGCATTGGTGATTATGGCAGCGATGAGAGCAAGTGCACGCGCAACAACATGGTGGTATGGTTGGAGAAGCGTTCAGAGATGGGACCAGCAGGACGACCACTGATATAGATTGCTGAAGGATGATGGCATCATGGCAGGATAAGCTAAGGTAAAGCGGGCAAGTGTAATTCTTAAGGGAGACCAAACAATGATATATATCTATGGTGAACCTGGAAGAAAGAGTCAAAACATGTTTGAAATATCAGAGGTCAGAGGTGACTAGCACATGGAGTGCATGTACTCCGCACTTACACTTCAGGAATCACGAGTGCAAGGGACTTGGGGCTTAAATCCACTTATGTGGTTCTCAAAACGACTCTTTGAAAGCAATCACTCAAGAGGGTGAATCAACACACTCTCTAACTCTCAGGGAAGGGAGAAAAATAGCAAATTGTTACGGATGAACGAGAATGGTAAAAGGATATCCAAGGCAAACAATTGATATCTGCTGTCATGTGATTTAGAATATTTCATAGGATTTAGGAAAAATACCGTCAAATTGATGATGAAGTTGGTCCACATTATAATATGACTAATATGGTTAGATTCAATTTTCACATGTCAAGTAAGGAACTGATTTAGAGTACGCGTATATGCTAAAATATATATCCAAATAAGAGTTATTGAAGTGAAAGAATGAAGAGTGAATGCTATTATTGAGCATCTCTGTGCGGTTTAAAAAAGATTAGCAATGTTTGCTTTATTTCCACTGTCTGAATTTTTTAACCTTATTGAGTTGAATATATTGATGTTTATTAATTTATTGGCGGAGAAATTGTATCATAAGTTTTTTTTAAATTTTTTTTTATCCAAATATATAACCTTCCATCCAATTAATTCGGAAAATGGACAACTTGATTCTATGAATCTGCCATTAGCTAAATTCAAAAAATTCGGGAAATGGACGACTTGATTCTATGAATCAGCCATTAGATAAATTCAAAAATTTTGGAAAATGGACGACTTGATTCTATGAATCTGCCATTAGATAAATTCAAAAAACATGAATAAATCCTGACATGACATCCTAGCGTCACTGGCGGTTCAAACTCCATAAAAAATATCTAGCGTAAGCTTTGAATTCTCGTTATGTGAGAATTATCTTTGCCTTTTACCATAGCAATGTGCCTCGTAGGAGTGGACGCGAGTCGTGTTTTGTCGGGTTCAAGTCATCATAATCATATTGAGTAGGAAAAAAATACTCAATCACAACCTGATGTGATTGGATACTGATAAGTAATATCAGGTACCGATGTCAAGTACTAAATATACATATATTTTTTTAAAAATATATTAATGAAATAAATAGGAAGAATTTTATAGCAAAGTTAAATAAATAAAAATTAATTTTAGATGACAAAATACGATAGATAGAAAGAGATAAAATTATACCATTGATGAACAATTAATATTTATTTTTTTGAAATAAGAAAAATAACATCATGCATCATCTCGATGAATAAATTAGTTAAATTCATATATAAGAATGATGCACCTAAGAGTTGACAGAATGATTATTCTAATATATAATAATAAATAAATACTCGAGGTAAAGAAAATATTATCGACCAATAATAATTCGGATAATATCTGAATCTGTTTTTTTTTTTTTAAATAATTACCTGACCTGATCGGGTAGAATTTCCACCCTAGTGCCCCGTGGGCGATCAGTTTGTACTATTTCCAGTTTGTTTAATCGTGATTTCATCTCATCTCTGATAGAGGTAGTCCATGTAAAGAGGCCGATCCATTGGGCCCATAAAAGACATCCATTATCCAAACGCCAGCGCCCGTCAAGATCTACCCGACCCAACTGGACCCGTTTCGAATCATCATAAATTAAGCAGGTAATCCATTTCTTACACGTTTCTGGAAGACCAGCCTTGCTGTCGTCATCGGTTGGCTACTGCGTCCGATCTCGGGCGGTGGTGGAGAGTGAGGAACGATTCCGGCGGGGGAGGACGATCGAGACTGAACGAGGGAAATGTTTCACCAGTTCTCGGCAACGGCTGAGAGCCTGAGCAAGGCCTCGTCGCTGGTGCTCCGGATCGGCACTGACGCGCACCTCTACGACGACCCTGACGATGTCAGCATCGGTCCCCTTCTCGAAAGTCGCTTTGACTCCGAGAAGGTTGACGCCCTCAAGCGTCTGCTTGCTCTTCTTGCCCAGGGATCCGATGTCTCCCATTTTTTCCCCCAAGTTCGGATTGCTCTCCTCTGCCCTCCTAACCTATCTTTTTGTCGAATCGATTCTAATGAGCATGCTTGATTTCGGCTGAACGATTTAGTGTTGGGACTTCTTTAGGTCGTGAAGAACGTTGCGTCGCAGTCACTGGAGCTTAAGAAGCTTGTGTATCTCTATTTACTTCATTACGCTGAGAAGTATGTTTGCATTCTTTCTCTTTCTACAATTCGAATGTTGACAATATTTTCTTGGATGTTTATTAGTGTGATCAAATGAGATAAGTCAATGGAAACTAATTCTGAAGGTTCGAGTTTAGGAATTTAGGTCATGTTCATAGAGATAACCTCTGTGTAATTTGAACTGTCGTACTTGTGCTTCTTAATTGTATTTTCTTCTTGTGCTAGATAAACATGAATAGCATTTGTAAGCTATTGCTTGTTACCGTCTTTTGAACTGCTCTACTCATTTTGCTTGATTGTATTTTCTTCTTGTGCTAGATCAACATGAATAGCATTTGCACGCTATTGTCTTATTGTCAGTATGGCGATCATGTAACTGCTTATAGGTTTCCCTTTTTACCTCTTATTTAATTATCAACTGTCATGATCCAAGAGGTACGAACTTATTTTATATTTTTATGATGTGTGTGAAGATAATTTCCTTCTTCTCCAAGTACTTGACGAGTACCTCTCTCAAATAACCCTTGAGTTAAGTTAGTTTTAGTTAATTTTGGTAAACCTTCATTCTTACCCTAGTGGGTAAATGAAATCGGTTTCAGAAACAAGTTCCTTAGATTTAGGATTTGTGTTGATTGCCCAACGGATTTTGGAACATAAATGTATGTTCAACCCACAACTGTCACATTCTTCTCCAGCATGCCAAAGTCAATCACATGGCTAAGTGACTGATTGACTATCTTCTATTATTTGACATTTGTTGATCCTTGTTGGTATTTGAGGTGCTTTCGTTTTAGGTATTTTTTCCAACTTTTATTTTTTAAAACAACTTTTAGCTCTATAAAAAATGCTTTAGAAGTAAAATCAGAAGTTATAAAGGTTCCGTCAGGTATTGATACACAATTTATTATTCCTATGATGGCCTACCAACTTAGACCTTGACTTTTGATTGATTTGTGTTAAAGTCGCATTTCCATCCAAACTGTTTACCTAGTCATTGTCATCATCATCATTTTCCTAACTATCTGGGGTCAGCTACATAACTGATCCTCTTATCAAGCTCTATGCAAAATATATCACCGGTAATATCCTAATTAGTTAAACCACTTCTAATAGAGTCTTCTTTGTCCATCCTTTCCCCTACATCTCTCAATCTAGTGCGTTCAACTTGTATAGCTATTTATTTATCACCTTTGTATGTGTTCATACCATTTCAACCTATTTTTCCTTTTTCTTCATATTTGGAGTTATACTTAATTGCTCAAGAATAATAGTATTTTTTTTTCTGGTAACCCTAGTTATCTATTTTAGCATTTTTCATCTGTTATTATAATTCTTTTGTACATGTTGTCTCCTAACTATAATCCAAAGTACAACGCGTTGTAGCACTCTCTTGTTGAAAATTTCTTTTTAGCTAAAGGGGCACATAACCATCACACAAAACAATAGAAACTCTTCTTCATTTTGACCACACTATTCGTCCTATTAATAATATCTTTATCAATATTTCTTGTTGAATGATACATCCAAGAATTTTGTGTCATCCATTTTAACTATCCTTCCAATAGTTTGCTCTTTAGTTCTATTAAACATAAACCTTTCGTTTCTCTATCTTTTCTGCACAATTCAAGATTCTAATTTTATCTATTTATATACTCTTCAATTAACAGAATATTGCTCTGAAATAATATTCATCAGGAGATTTATTTTGAATTTGACTGCTATATTCTTCTAGTACTATCATAAAAGTGAGGGATTTAAGGCTAGTCATTGACACAAACCTAAAACCTATAATTATAGAAAAGGCATTTTTGACACTCCTACTAGCTCTAACATTAGTAACTTATTATCGCAGACATACTTCATGACATCAATATATTATTAATTGTTTTTCTTCTCTAGAACCAACCACAATGTTCACCTAATCTTATGGAAATTTAAACTAAAAGATGATTTATATATGACCTTTTTTGTGTCAGCAAAATGATATAGTTTAAAATAGTCCATACGATTTAGGCTACTTATTTTCTTATTATTCTTTAAAAGCAATTGTGAAAATTTGGACTTCACATCTTCAATCAATTTTGTCATCATTGTTAAACTTCTCAATTTCAACAACTCGGTGCCATGTTTAATGTATTGTAATATGGTTGTAAATATTATCCTGACATACTTATGTAGGATCATTTTTCCTGATCTCCGTTTGTTGCTTCCCTTAGGAAATTATAATTCAGAGTAATATCTCCATTCAAGAACCATGCACCACCTTTCGTCTTTCCCTTTTTCAGATTTATTTGTCACTTTTCGTAGAGTGATGATTAGTGGCTGATGCAACATTTCTACTTCATTGTTTGAGTCTTTTTGTTTTTTTGTGATTCTTATCAGGCGTCAAAATGAAGCTCTCCTCTCTATCAACTGTTTTCAGAAGGACTTATCAGATACAAATCCTTTGGTCCGAGCATGGGCCCTTCGCACTATGGCAGGAATCCGTTTACATGCTGTAGCACCACTTGTATTGAGAGCTATTACTAAGTGTGCTAGAGATCCATCTGCCTATGTCAGGAAATGTGCTGCCTATGCTCTTCCCAAGTTATATGACTTGCACCATGATGAAGATAATTCTTCTTTTGATGAGGTAAGCTTAGCATGTCCCCGTCTTTCCCTCATGAAGGACCTTAATGCTTCTGTATTCCTGCGAAATTTTAATGTGAGAAATTTTATCTTCCTGCAGCTTGTTGATATTTTATTAAATGATCATTGCCCTGGAGTTGTTGGAGCTGCTGCCGCTGCTTTCAAATCTGTTTGCCCTTCCAGTCTATTTCTGATTGCAAAAAGTTTTAGAAGGTTATGTGAGACACTCCCAGATGTTGAAGAGTGGGGTCAGATTGTTCTAATTGAGATTCTCTTAAGATATATCATAGCTAGACATGGACTTGTGAAAGAATCCATTATGTTTAGTTTGAGCACAATGTCGACTACCCCAGCGGCCGATGGTTTTGCAACTTTTAGTGGCACATCGGGTAGTTGTCATAGTTCTTTGGTGGGTACAACATGTGACCTCAATATGATAACCTTAATGTGCAAAAGTTACATAAGCGGACAAATAGAGTGTTTTGCACAAACTGGATGCTCAAATTCTAATGATGATAAGTTGGATTTCTCTCTAACTTCCAGCACTAATGATGATGTTGTGATGCTCTTGCGATGCACATCTCCTTTATTATGGAGTCATAATAGTGCAGTTGTACTAGCAGCTGCAGGAGTTCATTGGATTATGGCTCCAAGAGAAAATATTGAAAGGATCATCAAGCCACTTTTGTTTATTCTGAGATCTTGTCAAGCCTCCAAATATGTGGTAAATTATGAATTTCTTTAAAAATGTAGAATGAGCAAATAAACTCAAGGGAATGAGCTGTTTTCTTCTCAAATTTGTGTGCTACTTCTTCGAAAGAAATCTCAAATAGTTTTATCTATTTGAGGCACCAACTTTGTTGTTTTCCCCACTTCACCTATTGCTTAGACAAAAAAAGAATAGTCCATTTTCACACTGGCACCACTTAACTCATCTTTTTTCCATTGTTTCTAAACCAGTTTTAAATGGTTTCCTTGCCATCCTTCTTAGAAAGTGCTATAACTAATCCATGTTCTTATGTCGATTGTTTTCATGTCCTTTATTTATTGTAATCTCCTTTTCCTTGCTTATCATTCCCATCAAAGTTGATTCCCCTTCTTAGATAGAATCATTCCTTTTTTCAGGGATTTCCAATAAGTAGGTGGTATTTGAAGAATTACTTTTACTAACAACTCAGGTGGCTAGTAAGGATATATTTCTTATTTATAGTTCACATTATTGCATATATGGTGAAGTATTTTATGAATAGATAAAACTTTAGACCTAAAAAGCTTTCATAGTAATTTATAATATAAAATGCAGTAAAAAGTATATAGATTACACAATTTATGCATACAATATAAAAATCAATTGATGGTTTGAATATACTTGGCAAATTATTGAAATCTGACAGCCATTGCCACCGGTAATATCTTCCATGCAATCCATGCTATTGTGTTGATGACTATTGTATCACGTTGACCTGCCTTGGCACACTTCAACAACTGAGTCAAGATGAGTTTAAATAATATTTGTTATTTTTTAAAACTTATTTATCTAAAATTTCAATTCAATTGATTATCTAATTGTTATATTTTTTTATTTTTATAAGTAAACAAGGTAAGTGAAAGATTATAGGTGTAAGACTTGTCTTGTATGTATTCTTCTCAACATACACACAAGTAAAATTGAGAAAATCATATTTAATTCAATTACTAATTAACATAGTTTATTAAGTAGAAAATTTAAGAGAGAGGATTAATGAGAAACTTATTGAATTCATGTTGGTATTTTCTATTACTGAGTATCAATATGGTACACTACAGACAAAAATAACTCAATTAATGTGATTAATATGGTCCCATTTATATGAAAATAAACTAAGATAGAGAAAGAGTATTGAAGGAATAAAATCCATCTAAATGTATCTTGATGCATGTCAAACTGCATCGAGTGTTCGTACAACTTGGTGTTGAAATGGACTATTTCGACTTTAAGGACCAAAACACGTGATAGTACTTTAAAATTTGTCCCTAAGCACCTAATTGCCTTCTCTTCTTTTTCTTCTTATCTCCTTCATTTCCAATTTGCTATTGACACCATGTGTTGGTACTCTGACATGGTGCCAAAATTATCTCATTTCATTTGACTATTGGAACTTAGAATTTCAATACTTGACACAAAATCTACTTTCAGAAATTAATATAGTTGTTTTGATCTTTTGCTCCACTTTCAACTTTAAGTTCCAAATGAGACAGTTGATTTCTTCATTTGTTCGTTTTTGCAGATTCTCTGTAACTTGTTGGTGTTTGCCAAAGCCGTACCTCCATTTTTTTCACAATACTATGAAGACTTTTTCGTATGTAGTTCTGACACATACCAGATCAGAGCTTTGAAGCTTGAGATCCTATCAATTATTGCCACAGAATCCTCAATTCCAATAATTTTGCAGGAATTCCAGGTACTTTCTGCTGCTGCTATGACTTTATTAATAATCATTATTTTAGCATATGCTTATTGTGGATTGGTTTTTCTCAACATGTATGACAAATCAAAGCTGTTTTTGTTTCATAGCATAGTCTGAACGTCAACTCCTTTCAAATTTTGTTTACTGAAAAGTGCAAAAGCTTGTTAGTGATAATTTCTAAGAAACTTAGTTTATGAGGGTTTAGTTGGCACAGACGAAATGAATGGCATTGCCTCTGTAATGAAATTAGAATTAATCGACAAGGGAAAAAAATACATATTTTCCCTATGCTGTCACGTGTTGCCCATATTTGGCGATGCAAACCTTGGTTTCATTCCCTATTGAGCGAGATGAACTTTAATTCCATGGATCTCAGTTTCAGTTATTTAAACTCAAATAAAATGTAATGGATCTAATTCCAACTGACTTATAAATTAAACATATAGTTTGAGTTAATTATATACTTAAACAATTACATGATATATGTAACTACATGTAGTATTACACTGAATAACCAGAAACCTCATGAAATTCATCTTAAATTCATGATCAATATTGATCATACCACAACCTTCATGTTACTGTGGATCTATAGACGATATGTGATCAATCACCTTTGAGCTCTATAACTTGTATTTGTGCTCCCAATTTACATATATTGATAGACTTGTAGCCCAACCAATTTAAATATCAAATGTCTGAGGAACCATATTTAACTTGGTGATGGAAAATTCTTGGATTTGTTTCATTTGGATGCTTTAAGAGTCTATGCTTTCATTTCTGGACACATTCTACTTATCAATGGAGATCCTTATTAATAAGACATTAGCAGAGGCATTCTTAACTCAAAACATTTTGCTATATTTTCTGGGTTGTTTCCTTGAAATTTTAATTCATTTGACTATGAAACTGCAATATTCTTATTTTTGAATGTAAACAAACCAAATGAGAAGATCAAAGGCTAGAGCCAGTTCGAAATCATGTTGGTATGCCCTTACTCAAGCCGACTCATGCCAAGTGTTAGCAGGAATCAGTATTAAGAAGATACTGTTCCAGGCTGATACCATAAATTTGCACGGAAACATCTTCTTGCAAAGCAGGGTAAGGCTGCGTATAATAAATCCTTCCTTGGACTCCGCATTGACGGGAGCTTTGTACACTGGGCTGCCCTTTTTAAATCCTCTTAATGAATTGATAAAGTAAACTATTTAACACGACAAAGGAATAGGAATGCTGGTCTATTCTTTCCTTCTTGATTTTTTGGAGTGTAAAATGAAGAAATGTTAGTTAGGTAATATTGATAAGATGTAAATAAATGAGCAAATCTTGGTGTTAATTGCTTCTCAATGGGTTCTTTCTTTGGGATTCCTTACTAAGGATTTGGAAGTAAAGAATCCATCTTAATTGATCTTAGATATGAAATACCCTCTTTGGTTAATATTGAAATATGAAAATGATCATTCAATTTGGAAGATGATTTTTCTTGCGAGAGCCGTCTTGTTTGTTTATTCTTCCTTCTGCTATGGAAGATAGCTAGCTATAATTACATAATAAATAGGTTTCATCTTTAGGAGTTGATAGGTGGAGAATACATGTTTAGTGTTTACAAATGGTGAATGTTCTATTGTAGCTTATTTCTACCATTTAGTCTAAAAAGTTTTTGATGTTTATATTTCTAGTTGTGCTGTTAGGATTATATTAAAGATCCAGATAGGAGATTTGTTGCTGATACCGTAGCTGCAATTGGATTGTGTGCACAAAGGTTACCGATAGTAGCATCTGCTTGCTTGGAAGGACTTTTAGCAATCACATTTTATGGTAACTGCAGTTATATTTAATAACTTTTCTCATGATTGTAAATTTGCTGATATAAATTAAGCAAATTCACAGAATCATCCTTAAGTAGTTCAAGCCAGATTGATGGAGAAGCCGGTGTCTTGGTTCAAGCAATCATGTCAATAAAAGCTATTATAAAGCAGAACCCAGATAGTTATGACAGGGTAATTGTTCTATTATCTACAATGTGATTCTTATTTTAAGTGTATTTCTTGATGAATTAGGGTTAGAGTTGCCTAACTTTCTGACTTAGTTTCTCAGTTAATCTACAAACTGAGGAAACCAAAGTCAAATGGAACCTGGTTTCACTAGTATGTTTTTGTATATATGTACTGCTAGAAGTGGTGAATCAAAACATTACATTTGTGAAGAGTAAATAGGCAGTACTTAATCCATCTTGTTCATAGCTCAAGTTCTTTGCAGCATGACTCTAGATGTAGTTTGATAGCATTATGTCATCATGTGTCCTACAAATTCTATGGCTTGGATTCACTGTGAAATATTAGTTTGGAGGCCCAGTATCATCAATGGAAAAATATATATGAATGTCGCTGTGAGGCGTATTGTGATGATCCATATTCGGATTTCCTTCTCTGGTGTGTCCTTTGGTACATATGATTTTAATGTCTCTTTTGCTTTGTACTGATAAATCAGATATTTTTAGTTTAGGAAGCCATTTAGAAGTTTCACTATTACGTATTCATTTTTGTGCATTGTGATGTGTTGTCCTGAACAAAGCTTCAAATTTAGTGAAGTATATAATACAGTTGCTTTGAAGTGGAAAAAGCCATTTGTTAAGGTTATTTTATATATACTCTAACTTCTAGTAATGTTTCTACATGCCAAGTGTATTTTGTCAAGCAATATATACACTACCATGGTTCCAATCTGCCCTCTGTTATTGTATAAGCTTTCTTCCTTCTTCCTGACAGCTATACTTTCTTACAGGTGCTCTCTTAGCCTTTTCTAGATGCCTTAGCTGCCCTGTGTCTTTTGTCCATATTTTCTTGTGGATTATTGAGCCACCATGCATTTACCTAGATAAGGCTGGGTCGATTGACATATATGAAAATGGGGCCATGGGAATTGGATAGATCCCTTGTTGGGATGGTTGATCTGTGGCCTAATCTATTTCACATGGAAGATGAGATTCTCTTAATAGGATGTATATATGTCTTAGCTGTGTTAATTTTTAGTAGAACTTGTTGCTAGAGTCAACCTTGACATTTGTGATGCTATTAGAAGGGATCTGATAGTGTATCTAATTTGCTGCATGACACCTGCATTTTTATCTTATTATATTCTTTTTTATTCTTTTCTCAAGTCATTTTAGGCCGATTAAAAACAAAGCAATGGACATTCCTTTACAAAAACATATAGTCTTTTTTTTAATATGGCAGATTTAAAGTATCATTAACTTGGCTTCTTGGTGCTGTAATTCTTCAGAGAGAATTTTTAATTTTGTTTTAGTCAACATGCTATTTACTTAATCTACTTCAGTCTTGGGCAGATCTGCTCCAGAATTAAATTGAAAGATTTTCAGTCTCACTCAAAGGCATCATCTATGGTGGTCGATGAAAATAAATCTTTTTTTTTGTTTCTAATTTGTATGTATGTTCCCACAATTGGATCTATGCAATCGAAGTTCCACCAGTCCGTGAGTGGGGTGATTCTGCAAGTGGGTTGTTAATCTGGATAAAATATTAATTACTGCCTTGTAATCATGGCTATTTATCATCCCAATTATCCTCATAGCATATATATTCTCCAAATTCAATAGGAGATTATCCTCAAACCCCTGGATTCGACCATAAAGGTCTTAGCCATTTTCAAAGTGGATTTTTTTTTTTCATGTTATCATAAACTAACTGCTCTTATTGTTGCTGAAACCAGCACCATTGAGCTTTATTGTTTGTTTTTGATATTGAATGTTGCTACCAAATCAAAATAAAGTTACTTTTAAATCTTGGGCAAGGATTTTGTTAATTCTACTATGAATATTGATTGTATATTAAACTTTTTTTGGTTAATTTTTTCATTCCAGTTTAGACAATTATACTCAAAGTCACTATAATGCTACATAAAGTACATATTATACATGCTTTATTCTATTTGTTTCTATGAAGGTGATTGTACAACTGGCTTGCAACTTGGACAGAATAAAAATACCTGCAGCACGAGCATTAGTTATTTGGATTATTGGAGAATACAGTGTTATTGGGCAGATTGTTCCCAAAGTAGTACCAAGCATACTGAACTACCTTGCATGGTCTTTTACTTCAGAGGAACCTGACACAAAGCTTCAGATCCTAAATACTGCTGCAAAGGTACTAATTCAAATTCTCTTTGTTTTCTGCCCTTGCGCTGCATATCAGTGGACCATTTGTTGCATCCATGTTTCTATATCATCTTCCTTTTGAGGTCTTAATTCATTCTTTCTTGCATTATTCCTCCTGACTTAATATTCATCATTTTTTCCCATTTATACTTTTGATGAAACACTTTTAATGTTCAATGTGAGTATACAATTGTAACATTAACTTCTTGTTTGCATATGATTGCTAACCAATTCAGATTTTCTCATAAGCATCATTAGAAAAAACAATCAGTGCTTGAAATACCCTTTTGCCATTTTGATTAGTGAATGTGTGTCAATAGAATTTTTTCTTCCATATGCTGATGCTTTCAGTTGTTTGTGCTGGGTTGAATCCAAATATATGTTTTGGTGTTCATACTAAAATTTTTCATAAAAGAGAACATTTACTCATCAGTATGAGGTGTATTTGTGGGCATTGTTACATTAATATTCTGGTTGAGGATAGAATAAAAATAATGACAACTCTGGAAGCTAGTAACAACATCTCACTTTTGGGTCATGATGGATGTTATGAAGATGGTTACAAAACTTCAAATGATTCTCTTTTTCTTTTACTTTCTCTAACAGTGTGTTTCTTATGGTGGATTGAAGAGGTGAACTAGTAACCTGAGCAGAAGGGCATGTGGGACACACTTTCTCTATGTTTCATTGTAGAAAAATGAAGAGAGGGCAATTCTCTCCTATACTCCCAAATCGTCTGGAAATGAACTGCAGCCGGCAAATGCTGATTGTATCGAAGGAAAATAAATTAAAAAAATCAGGAACTAGTATTTCCCTCTTTCGCTTCAAAGAAACAGTGGGAAAGAAAGATTCCTATGTTTCTTTCTCACAAGGAAACGATGAGGGAATTATTGTATCATTTCTCTTCTATCCGCTTTTTATCTTTTTCATCATAGCTTTCTTCCACACTTTCTATTCTTGATGGGTAAGATAGTCTGAGCCTATGATAGTCCTAGTCAAATTACTATGTCTAAGGTAGTTAGGTCTAGGCAGGTGACACAACCTTAATGTTAGCCAATACCTAATCTCAAGTATCTAAAATATCACACTACATATGCGAAGTAAAAAAAATCACTAATATGTTGTGTCCCTTGGACTTTGCTTCTAGAAATGCAGTGTTCTATGTCTATTATCAAAGAAATGGAGCGGGCAGACAAACAAAGGAACCTCACACTGAGAGAAATTATAGGACACTGGACCACTTTTGTATTGCTGACTCTAAATAAAATGAGAAAATAAATAATATAAATTAGGAAAACATGTTAGACTCTAATTGAAATTATAATTATCCCTTGATTATTACTTAAAGGAAAAACACACAAGAAGTCCTGAACTACCAAATGTTAAAATCAAATTTAAAATTTAATTGGAGATGCGTCAATCTAGGAGTATTCTCCAATTATTCTTTAAATTGTTTCTCTTTTTTATATGTTATTTGTTTTCTATTCTACATTAGTTATATTCTTTTGCCATTTGTTGTTTTTAAATTTTGCAGGTTTTATTATGTGCCCAAGGAGCAGATTCATTGACTTTCAGAAAGATTCTTAGCTATTTTATTGAATTGGCAAAGTGTGACATAAATTATGATGTACGCGATCGTGCACATTTCATTTTTAAATTCATGCCGCACATTTTGATGACTTCATCTGAGAAAGATAATGACTCAGATATATCAGAGAATGGTAGGATGCATCATGAACCTGGTGGAAAGATATTGAATGGAAGAATGCATTCAACAATATCATCAACAAAGAGTTCCCGGATTTACCTTCCTGGATCTCTCTCACAGATAGTTCTTCATGCAGCTCCTGGTTATGAACCCCTGCCTAAACCCTGTAGTCTGCTCGATACTGATCTCACTGCTGGAGTAGTCAATGACACAAATGAATCTGATTTGTCTTCTGGATCTTCAATTGAAGAAAGTGGCTCTGTTTATGATTCTCATCATTCTTCAATTAGCTCAGATGATGGAAATGAATCAGCCATTGATTCAAATGATACTGAACCTACTGCTTTCGCTGTCAGAAATGATGTTCAAGATGTCAGAGAAAAAACATTAGTTGATGTTTCTAATGCTAATGTTTGTGTCGATGATTCAAATGAGAACACCAAGGGGAACTTATCTGCATTTATCTCTACAGATTTGGCAGAGTTGATGCCTAAATTAGCTTTGGAGTCTTGGTTGGATGAAGAACCTGGTGTGTCATCTGTGCAAACATCTCAACAAGCATCTTCTGGGAGAATATCCATTAACAATCTTAATTGTACTGTTACACCTAAGCTTCATACTCTTCTTGATCCTACAATTAGTAATGGCTTGAGAGTGGAATATGCATTTTCATACGAGATTTCAACTATATCTTCAATGTTAGTACTTGTTGAAATTTTCTTTGAGAACTGCTCTTCCGAACCAATAAAAAATATAGCATTGAAAGATGGAGAGTCTTCTTCGAGAGTGGAATCTTCAGACCAAGTGCTAGGAGAATCTGAAAGGTGCTTTTTGTGTTCTCTTTGACATTGGCCTTTTGTATCTAATATGGAATTTAACGCTTCAACCAGCTAGAGATTTATAATATGAAATCTTTTTATCTTATCTTACTGCATACACACTGATATGTTTGTCTTGTTTCTTGTGTAGTCTGCTTCGAACTGATAATGTACCACCTGTGCTTTCTACTGAAGAGATTGCATCTCTAGATCCAGGTCAAAGGGTGAAGAAATTAATTGAAATCCGTTTCCCCCATCATCTTTTGCCCTTAAAGTTGGCTGTAACATGCAATGGGAAAAAGTTTTCAACAAAACTCTGGCCAGATATTGGGTATTTCCTTAAACCACTTTCTATGAACATGAGTGCATTTATAGATCATGAACGACAATTGCCGGGGATGTTTGAGTATTCAAAGAGGTCAGTGATTTTTCATCTCTTCCATCTTCTAACCAATCCTTTGTTAAATGTTGTTAGTAGTAGTAGCCTAATCATTAATGACAGTATTGATTACAAAATGTGGTATGATTAACTACTTTGAATCAAGGAGACTAAGATCTATGAAGATCAGATTTATGTTCTATATAGGTAGTCAAGTAAAGTATCATTGATTTGTTCTAGCATGCATGGCAAGAGCTACATGCGGGTGAATTTGGAGGAATTGCCCACAGTCAATCCAAAAGTTTTAAGCCAACTATAAACATGAAGTTGTTTTTATTAATTAAAGTATCCTATTAAACAAGTGCATTTTTTCATAAAATGGACCCACCTGAAGGGTTTACACTGTTAGTTCAACGTAGAAGGAAAATAAAAAAATATCATTTATTTTTTATCAACGATGTTTTGAATCGATTTGCACTTTCTAAATTTTGATTTAGTTTGCAACTAATGAAACTATTTGAAATAGTTTCATAGATCTTCATCCTATGTGTATTTGTGTGTGTTTAAAATGATCTCTAAATAAGAGATATAAATAATGAAAATATGAATTTTTTGTATGTTTGTTTTCCAACCCAAAGAAATTAAAGCTTTTCAATTTATATTTTTCATTTGATATCTCACTGAGTAGCTAAAAGAATTTAAGATTCATTTGTTGGATGTGATATAGTTTGTAATGAAATTATTTGAAAAACTTGAGGTCCCTCACACAGTCCAAAGTGGGAATTGAGATAAATTGTTGGTTTGCTTCTAGCTTACTTTCATTCTATTTTCTATATTGCAAAATAAACAACATAAAACTATAAAAGTATCTCTTTTTTATTATCAATCTATTTATTGGCCACTACAAATGTTATTTTTCAAGAACTCTAAAAGTCGATTAATTAGAAAAAATTAGTTAGTAATGTTCAATTGAACCTAATTTTACCATTTGAATAATTTGTTTAGTTTCAGAATTGGCATAGTTCAAAGGAGAGTTTTAATTGTTTCAATTTGATTTGAGTCGGTTGGAATCATTAGTCCTAGCATATCTGTCGTAGCTTCTGCCAATTTGCTTGAATTAACTTATTTGCACAATTAAATGTTCTCCCATAGGGTCTTCAAGCTCGCCCATGCTATACATGAATAATAATATGACACCAAAAGATCATAAGAAATTAACAGAGAAAATCTTAGGATAATTTTATTGTCTAACCATAAGATCATTTGGATCACATCCAATGTAGCAGCTTAACTACTTAGATAATTAAATGCTGATAAATTGAAATCATGTTAGAAGCAACACGGTTGTCTTTTGTCTTCTTTCTTTCATTAGATTATAATAAGATCTAAATCCATAATAGTATTAAAGGCATCTACTAATATCTTTCCATAGAATTTGCCGGTCATTCCTTTCTTTGCCTCTCAAAAGGCTCGTTGACCTCACCATCCAATATCCATTAATACTAAAAGACAAAAAAAATCTGTTTTTACCTTTCATTCCATATACCCTTTGACAATCTCACCACCAATTCATCATGTCCAAGAGCATGGAGAACAATGTAGAAATTTCAAACGCCTCTCTAATATTCACATCTAAAAGCTGTTTAAGTTGGGCTCCCTTTCAATGCAGCTATGCAATAATTTTATGTTAATTGTAAAATTAATGAACTTCAACAATAAGAAGAGCATTGAATTAATAACACATTATAACATTCTAATCTCTTTGTAATATGAAGTCCCATCTTGATCGTTTTAAGCATACAAAATTGAATGTGGATACTTTACACGGATTAAAATTATGTTCCTTGATTGCCAGTGATCTATCAACCAAAACAAGTTATTGAAAAATGCAATTAGGAGAGAACTTGAGATAGAGGAACAAAATAACACAATTTAGTATGACCTTCTGTGTGCAATTTTGCTTTGCAATGAGTTATACTTGTAAGAAGATGGCAAAGGGGTTTATTTCTTGTACTGTACCTTTTTCCTGATAAGTGTAAACACCATCTTAAATCATATGTAACAGGTGCACTTTCAAGGACCATATTGAGAAGATTGTCCGCTTGAAGGATGATAGTCCAATTCATTCGGATAAAATCATTTTACTTGCTCAAATTTTGACATCCAAGGTTCTCAGCAATTGCAATGTTTCCCTTGTATGTGCGGACATCCCTGTTTCTTTTAATATCGATGATGCATCAGGCTTGTGCTTACGTTTCAGTGGCGAATTATTGAGCAGCTCAAAACCATGCTTGATTTCTATCTTAGTCGAGGGCAAATTCTCAGAACCTTTGGTTCTCACTGTCAAGATCAACTGTGAAGAAACTGTTTTTGGCCTAAACTTGTTAAACAGAGTGGCAGCATTTCTACAATGAAAATCCAGCTTTATTTAAGGTATTGATTGCACGAAAGCCACAAAATCTGTTTTAAATATGTTGCTTTGTTAAAGACTCAATTGATGGTTGATCTGCTACCAAACATAGAGACAACAAAGTTGTGGAATTCACTTGTCCTCTAGGATATCAAGTGTACTTCTTGAGGGTAAACATTTAGTTCGCCATGAATGTGTCATATTAAATTTGCGTGTAAACAATACCTTTTCTCGGAGAGCTTGTATTTTAAGATTCAAAACTTCATAGACTTCATTCAATTTATTGTTGTAATTAAGCTGCTCAAGTCCTCAATTATTTAGAATAGCGTGGTTGTATGGTTTCTTAGAGGAGTCCTAGAAAGACGGATTGGGTTGCTCCGTTAATGTATAGAAAGCAAATTCTTCTCCGATAAATGATGTTTAATTGTCAAGTCTAATAATTGCACATTCAATCAACTTCACAAGGATAGGACCATCCCGAACTTTATGTTGCAATTCTTAAAACAGCTAGGTGATTAAGCCGGTCAAGTTGGAATAGGAATGAAGGTTCATCTGCATCAATATATTTGCTTCGGAGTTTGGTACATATATAGATTAACTTCACCATACATTTAAGATGAGAAATGCGTAGCGCACAGCTTTTGCATACGACCTTCTATATTCAGAACCTGCAACCTGAAAGGAATCAAATTAGCATGATAACAACGACCGCTATTTGACTTGACGTACGAAGCAGTTCGGCGAGGTCTAATGCATGTTCAGTTAGTAACATGGATAAAAATGCAAAGGGCATTTTTTTCCCTTCTAAATCATTAAAGGGGTGTTTCATTTTATTTATTTTTTTATAAAAAGGATGTTTTACTCCATCAGCTCGTTTTGTAAAATGACATAATTTTTTTTCATTATATTATTTTTATTATTATCTTCCATCTATATTTTTCACCTAAATCTTGAATCGAAAATACGTTGTAGTAGCTACAATCTCTTAGCTATCATAACTGAGTTGTCACATAGTTATAATAATTACAGTTTCATAGCTGCATATAGTTGTAGCAATTTTGATTTTGTAGTTGCTACTTAATTGTAGTAGTTACAATTTCATGATTGTTATAACGTGAATGATAGGTGAATAGAATTGAATTTGCATTGTCGATTAAGATTGATTATGCAAATCAAAATGAAATTCTTATATGTTTTGCATCGAAATAAACACATCATCAACAAAATTCTAAAAATAAAGATGAGAAAATTAGGTGGAAAACTTCCGTGGGCTAGGGTCGCTCACTTCCAAAATTAATTAGTTCGAAAAATTGAATACTTGAATTATAAAAAAAAAACATAGAGAAGTAGAGTGATAAAGAGGAAAAATTATAAAGTCGAAGAATTATCATTCGCGTTATAACAACTACAAAATTGTAACTATTATAATATGTATAGCAGCTACGGTTTCGTAATTACTATTATAATATATCCAATCGGTTTTGAAATTAAACGAAAGATTTAGATAAAAAATAATAATACTGAATAATATTAAAGGGGCAATTGGATAATTGTGATTGAACAGTAGGATAAAATACTCTTGATAAGAAATAAAAGTGGAATGCTCTGATTTGAAAAAGAAAAAAAAAGCGCCTTCTTCATTTTGCCCAGTATGCATCTCATTTTTCGATATAAATGTAAGCCATATACCTAAAAGTGTACATTCACGGGTTAGGATCCGTCTGGTTTCAGAAAAATAATGTTTGCAGTTATCCAAAAGTGCATCCAGTGGGTAAGACTTTGCACCTAGACTATTGTTTCCCAAACCTTCTGGTTAGGCGCATGTACGCTGTAGGTGCATGAAAAAGCTCAAAATCATAAGAGACTGAAACGTAAATAAGTTCAGTTTCATACTTATAACAAAGTCAATGAGAACAAGAACAAGCACGCTATAACCCCAACAACGAAGATGTATATCTCAACTATTAAAGTTCACTATATGAATCTTATCCTATTAATGAGCTCTTCGTGAGATAAGTAATGATAGACCAATTAGTTGTGTGAGGATTCTTAAAATTGCAAACTTTGCAACGAAGTAGTCATGATTATATTTACTTAGCAAATGCAACTATCATCTAGCTTTTATTATCAGTTATGTGATAAACATCCAAAGAATTGAGAAAAATATCCAATCATAAGAAAACATGCATGTGAGCACACATTTCTGCTAGCATCTTTTAGGCAGTTCTGTCTATTTTGAGAACGGAACATATTATGTATATTTAGCACAGACATCTTTTAGTTTTGCTAGAAACTATTGTTTGTTTTACCTTCTATTCCATGTACTTCCCTGAATCATCCCTAAACCATAATAGATAAATATCTTCGTCCTAAATTAGCAAGACTCTCTTTAATATTTATACTCCTTTAACATACACAATCAAGTAGTTTCAACCTTATGCATCGCATGAGTTTTTCTTTCCCTTGCACTTGACTCTTCTTTATCTCTAAGTAGTTCAACTTATCTACCTATATTATTAATCCATTGGTCATATTTAAATGCATCTAGTCCATCTTAAACTCTTTTTTTTTAAAAGTTTTTATTCCTAACTCAAGTTAATATGAAGATAATGTATAATATAACTAAAATAATTTTATATTTAAATAATTATTTTTAATGTCCTTAATGAAATAATATTAATCAATGGTACAACACGCAACATAGGTACATACCAAGAGAAGTGTAGTATCGAAGAATTGGATATCTGAATTACTAAAAAAAAAAAAAATGTAGTATCGAAGAGTTAGATATCTGAATTATTAAAAAAAAAAGTATAGTAATTTTTTGGCAGGACTGTAAGGTTGCAGTAGTTGAACTGTCTATTATGGTAGTAACTAAGTAGAAACGCAAGCTAGACTTCACGAAGGCATAAAGAATGTTGATATGTAGCTTACGGACTTGTGAAGGGCTGTTTGAAAGAAAATCATAAAAAAACTATGAAATTTATTATTCGACTTTGGATACTATATTCAATGCATGACTATTGATGTTTATATTTAATATGCTTGAATTTAGCATGTCTTTTGATGCCTTTAATTATGGATTTTCTTTTATTTCTAATCTTATAATAATAGTTTACTGTATTTGATGATCGTCTTGCGCAGCATTAGTATCGAAGTAGCTCAACACTCAACTAAGTCACTAAGATAGGAAAAAGGTAAATATTTTGTTTATAAGATGCTACAACTTCTAGCTGAGATAATGTGCCAAATATTTTGTCAATATATGGAAATTCAACACCATTTCAGTATCAAAGTAGCTCAACACTCAACTACGTGTGCCTTTGACTTCATCTCAATTTGGCATCATTTCCAGCAACAAAATGGATCCATAGAGGGTACAAATTAATTGCAAAATGCAGTGATTCAGGCTGCGTGAACTCGTGGAACAAATTAAAGGAAAATGAGTTTATGCAAGTAGACCTTATCAAATTAATAAGAGTTAACCCTGACAGAGGCTAGACCAAGGCTCACAAAATAAGAGATGCACAATCAATCCACAGTGCCATGACCTCAAGCACCAACAATATAAGACTTGACCAAATGGGGCGCGCCAGAGAGATGTTACAACTGATAACAAGCTTGTGTAATTGAAAAGAGAGTACCACGTTAAATAGAAAAGTACTGAGACAATGGAGCCCATCTGCCATGCGCAATTGCAACGAAGCAGTCACATGATAACCAGCAGCATAAAAAAGGCTCTACTCTTTTTTTTTTTGATGAATGCTCTACTCTCAATCAGTGTGCCCATGTACATTGGACCATTAATTGACAGTAGTTCTTTCCTCGTGGAGGGCAGGCATTTGTTGAATTGCTTTTCACCATTCCACATTGGTTTCTCGAGGATAACGATGCACGCACTTATATTTTCCTTCCGATCAGTAGACATTACTTTGGGCTCAACAAAGGTACTACCCAACACAAAACTGTCTGAGGATTAATTATATTTTACTAGTGATTCAGAACACAAGAAGTTGTAACTGCCGCAACCTTATTTCCATCATGCCAACCACCTTATTTTTCTCTGTCTTCCGTGCTGTGGCCGGTAGCCTTTTGAACTGCAATAATGCTAAAGCTTGTCCACAATGTCACTTCTATTAGTTACTCTTTGAAACGATCCCATAGCTGTAGATAGAACGTTGAAGCCACTAGTACCCTCGCTGCAATTCTGGGTCTTCCTCGGCTTCCTGTGCTTGGAAGTCTTTGAGGTGTTGTCATGGTTTTCACCATCTTTCTCCTTGATGGTTGCCAGCTTAGAAATGTTGCTACGGCAAAAGGGGCAAGTAGGCGATGCCAAGCACAAGTTTGAGGGATTTGGCTTGCTGTAGCAGCACAAGGCAAGTGTACATTGGGAACACATCTGATGCCTACAATCTTGAACCTCAATGGTGCAAACTCGGTCAAAGCAGATGGCACACAGATCCATGTCATCGTCCTGCAATAATTAATGTTATTTATGAAATGGTCTAAGTTCCTGGAAAAATAAATATTTTTGTATAACTAAGTTTTCTATAATGTTATAATACCCTTTAAATTATTATCACTGGTAAAAGAAACATAACATTGAACCATTAAAGATTCAGACAGATGTCAAGTGCATGATCTGCCTTTGCCATGTGATCTGGATGTCAGTTAGCACATGTTTTCAGTCGTCATCATATGGATCGCTTTGAACCTGAGGCTTATTGCCCAAGCCTGGAAGAACTAGAATCAGAAGTAACATGGTGTCTCAATCTACTGTATTTATTGTACAATAGCAGCAATAATCAGCCACAAGACTGAACAAGGAATTACAAAGATAAAATGCTTCACATGATTAAAGCAGTCTACATAAATTTTTGTTTGATATGGAGAATTGCTCTGCTTGTTGATAATGCACTTGATTTGCAACTAAGTTACAAATTTACCCATCTGAGCAACATCGATGCATAAATTATACAAGCAACCAATTATGCCACCTTAAACTTACTATAAAATGCAAAGGAAAATTTGGTATTCTATATGAAATACTTTTGCTGGAAATCGAAGTGACATTGCAGTAGTTATCAATTCAAGGGTTGCCAGATCATGCAACAGAGTAGTAGAAGAAAAGAAAAAAGGGGGAATATATAGTACCTCAGAAATATCATCATCGAATGCTTTATCTGAACAAGCAGGAGATGTCAAGGATTGTGTTGTTGCTTTCAGGACCTTCAATTCCCTTTCTCTGTTGCTCTCCATCAGAGTTGCCTCCAGTAGAGCTTTCGTGTCTAGGTCAAGTTCACTAATGAACTTTAATGCAGAAGGCCAAACTAGAGGCTCCGCTGCAGATGGGTTCAGTAGAGCAGCACATGCGCCATGATTTTGCTTCAATGCAACCTCATATGGTAGTCTCCTGTAATAATGACCAACATTGGATCTATGAATTGCAATAATAAAAAACATGTAAGCTACATTGAGAACGCCAAATAGAATGGGAGGTCATATGAACTAATTAAGCTTCCGAAATTTTCCTAACATGTTATCGTAAGTATCTGATATCACTCCACTATAAAAACAAGATGCAAACTACATCAACTAATTGCATTTGATAAAAAAAATATATGATATATGAAAGAACACAGAGATTGGAGAACTTTCTGAACTAATTTAGGTTATGATTTACCCATGATTCATTTCCCTGAGAACAAGCACAAAGATTAATTAAGGAAAATAAAGTCTACCTGGAATCAGAAATACCAGAAAGATATCATCAGTTACTTACCCTGATGCATCCCTTTGAAGCCGATCAGCACCTCGTGAAAGCAATTCACTAACACAACCCAAATTTCCCCCACGAGCTGCAAAGTGTAGTGGCGTGCTTCCAGCAAAACTACAAATTGCAATCTCCTGAGTTTACAGCCAAATGAAAATATATAAACGCTGAATTAAGAAGATGGGCATTTAGTAGCTTGCTAAATAGTAGTGTATAAATTACCCATATCGGCCAGTTGAAGCACAGACGAGAGCCCCACATTCTAAAAGAATATGGACACACTTAGGGCATTTTTGCCTGGAAGCGAGGTGCAAGGGCATCGCCCCTGTGCCATCCCTCAAGTTTACAAACCGCAAGAATCCCCTGCAGATCCAATACGCCAGGAAATAAACGAGCTTAACATCTTGATCCATTCAGCCATATAAAGCCTAGAACTGTTAGATCCTTCAGGAACTTACCAAGAATCGGTGACTTGCGCGGATTTTGCTGCCGATAAGATTGCCTGCAAACAATCTGAGTGACCATAATAAGCAGCATAGTGCAGGCATGTTCTTCCGTTCACTGAATCAAACATCAAGACCTAACCACGCAGGACTAATTAGAAAAAAAAACTCTCCCAAAAAAGAAACTTTGGCAAAAAGCAGTAAGCTGACTCACATTTGCCCCCGAATCGAGTAGTTTTTGCACACATTTTTTCTCTCCATGCATCGCAGCCAGCATCAGCGGGGTCTAATTTTACAAGAAGATCCAAAGAGATCAAGATCTCATGAAACCATTTTCAGTAAGATAGAGGAAATCCACTAATTATGTTTTTTTTTTCCACCTGTTTATCTCGATTCACGACGTCAGGACTCACAGATCGGACCAGAAGCATAGATAAAACCTGCAAACACACGCGAATAAAAAAACCAAAATCGTTGAACTGGCCGAAAGCAGCGCGGAGGAGGGGATGGCCTCACCTCCAGGCAGCCATTTGCCGCGGCGATGTGGAGCGCGGACAGACGGTCGTAGATAGTGGTGCGATGCAGAAGAGCTGGGTCTTCTCTAAGTAAGCAGTCTACCACTTCCAATTTCCCAGCTTGGACTGCCGAGAAGAAGTCATGCTCGAAGCTCGAGCTGGCGCAGCTCACCCCCTGACCCATCTCCACCCTACCTCCTCGAATCCCGACTTCCCACCGGAGCGCGGCGGCGTTGTGCCGCTGGCGAACGGAGGTGAGACCGCGAGGGTAGGAGAGGTCGCCTCAATCTCTTGGTCTTCGAACACATGCTCCAGACCTGGGCCTGCCTTTATTTTTCACAGCTACACTGACGATGAACACGTAATAATTGAATGACTACTAAATAACAATATCTTAAAGTTTATTTATTTCATTTGATTGTTCGGTTTGACTTTTTTTTAGATTTTATTTTAGCATTGATTTCTTTTTTACATATTCAAGTTTATTAAACACAAATAAAATAATAAATATTTATATTTTTAATTGATTTTTAAATTATCTCCATTTTATTTTTAAAATTGTAAGTTCGAATTCATATTTCGTTCCTAATGAGAGGATTTGAGTTTTTAATTCATAAAACAATTTTATAAACTCTTAAAGTAACACTTAATTTTAGTTAAAATATTTTCTTAATAAAATATTTTTTTACTTAAAATTTCTAAAAGATTGTTTAAAATATTTTCTTCATAAAATATCATCATCAAATAATAATCATAATTTTTTTTGAAATTTGTGAAATTGAGATAGTTTTTTTTTTAAAAAAAACAATTAGAGAAATTTTGGATACATTTAAAAAAAATTAAGAATGTCTTTATTAACTAACCCTAATATAAAAAAGTAGAATTGCAGAACACGTAATGCAAATAGTTTGTATAAAAAGTACAATTTATATAATCACCTTCTTGGAAATGTTTGTATAGGCTTGACCAATTCCTTTCCAAGTAGTTTAATTGAGAGATGTAATACAAATATCTTTTGTTATATTATATGCCAAAATATCTCAAGATTTTAATAATAATTTAACACAAAAGTCTTGTGTTAAAGTCTAAGATGTTGACTTGTGTCATATCTCGTATAAAGGATTTTAGACGTGGGTAATAATTTTAGTTGACTATCATAGATAAGAGTGTTTTTAAAATTTAAATTAAATAGAAAGTGTATCATGGACAAAAATTATTTTTGAATTTCATGACAAAAAACAACATGTTTGTGGATTCTTTTAATTTGAGTTAATTTGAAAATTTATTCCAATAATGTTTTTCTTAATTCTTTATTATTTTATTTTATTTAATCATTTGACAAATTAATTAGATTTTTTAAAAACTATTATAGTATGAGTACATTATTCTAGACAAATAGCTAAGAGCACAAATGTGGAGTAGTAGGATTTTAAGTGGGCAAGTAACTCTCTTACAAGGGAAAGAAGGAAGTTATATCATTTCCTCTAAAGGAAAAGGAAATGAGTATTTCTTTATCCTTTACTATAGTTTTCAGCTTTCTATCTCTCACCTTGAAAGTGTTACACATTTCCTAACCTCTTGGATGAAGCTCATGCCCTTGCTTAAAACCTAAGGTTTGAGATTTTACATATCCTTTTGCCTTGGATGACTTGTTGCCTTCCTTTCTATCTCCTATTTGGGAGGTAATTAAGAGATTTTTCATTATTTGTATGTTCTAATGGTTGGATCATGCCTTCCTATGAGGATCCATATAGCAATTTGACTCGCATAGCAAGAGGTATTTCTCTCATTGGAGGTGTAGTCCTTTTTTAGACTCACGGCTTAGAAGGCCAAAGGTTGCCTTTCCGTTAGAATATCTAATGGCTAGCTTTAACTTTTTTGACTTGGACAGTGAGAGTTTTCCTTTTTTTATTTTACATAATCCAAGTATTTAGATCCGGAATAAAATATCTTAATACATCATAGTTAGGATTTAACTAGTAGATAGTTGATTAATCTGTTAAGTGTCGTATCATGCCACAGACTTCTTTGTTATTTTCAAGTGAAATAAGATTCATGTTGTCACATGACTCTCAAATTAATATTATAAATCCAAGAGTCTATGCGAGTCAAATACTTATTAGTAATTAAGTTTTTATATATATATATATTTATTATTGTTCGGATTAATAGTCATTTATAATTTATTTTTTTATATTAATCCTGAGACAAGATTAATAAAGGCGCCGGAACAAATATTTTATCTTTACCATCATAAATACAAGAGCCTCCTTCATTTCACTTGATCTTTAATTGTACCCCAAGGCATAATCATGTGACAGCATGATCTTAATAATTATATTAAAAATAATAATTAAAATTCTAAATAATTTTTTTAATAATTTTTAATATGTCGTATCAAAGACATAAAAACATACTACTCTTTTCACAATTAAAAAACCTCCTTACAAACCTCAAATCTTATTATTAATTAATTTTTAACTCCACTCATCTTATTAATTTCGAAAGAAAAAATAAATTAAAATTTTTACTACTACTCTTAAATTAAAACCTCATATCTATAATAATTCAAATTTTTTTACTCAACTTTCTTAATTTCACAAACCTCTTTATAAATTTTACACGAGAGATGCCCTTGCAACGAGCCGAACCATGAAATCCAGTGAAATACACGTACGGCCGAAGTGTGTGCCACGGTGGTCGGTGCTGAATAGATCACTACAAGATGGCTAGCTACAAATTAAAGGGCTTTTTGGCACACCCGTCCGTGCATCATCTCGGGTCCCTTTGTTTTTTCAAATCAGGAGCATTATTGTAGCCCTAGCTAGTGGCCCAAGTGCCGGCTGCCTTCCACCACCTTCTTCGTTGGTTTCTCTTTCTCGATATCCGAAGCCTCCAACTTTTGTAAAGTTACTACAGAAAATAAATAAATAAATAAATAAATAAAATATAATATAATAATAAAAAAATGATTACCGTCGTAATTAATTAACCCAAGGAGACGCCCGCCTATCAAACGGTGAGGATGCGCGCTTAGTTGGCCCCCCTGCATCGGCGAAATATACGCGACCCATGTGGCAGGGCCCGCCTTGCTGGGAGTCAGTAGCCGGCCGGCTTCGGTTCCTCTTCGAGCCGAGCTGGACTTAAATTTTATATTAAAATAAAAACTAAAAAATATATTATATAGTAAATTTGCTTAAAATTATAATATATTCATTTTCTATTTAATTTTTAAATTTAAATATACAGATATAATCTACAATCTGCCCATTTAAACTCATTATTAATAACTATATAGGTTAATTTTTTTTATTTAAATTATAATTGTGAATATATAAACAAATTTTAAAAGATTGTTAGAGTTTATTTATGATTTTTAATTGAACAAACGACTTAACAAACGGTCATATAATAATATTTTAACAAATTAAGAATTTTAAATCTGAATATCCAATATTGATAACCGAGAAATTAAATGAGTTCGAATACTCCCATTAAATAAATGTAGATTTTGATAAATAATTAATCTACAGCTGCAAGCCGCGACTCCCAGCCGAAGCCGCGTTGGCAAAATAAAAACTAGTTGTCGGATTTTCTTCACTTATTTCAAACGATAAAATATATTATAAATTTAATCAACGGACAGACACTCTAAGCTGACTGATGAACGGTAGGATAGTAGATTGTATGATTTTATTTGAAATTGTACTTTGATAGTGGAAACAATGGGTACCGATGGCCACTGCTGACACTATTCATCGTTGTTTGCTGCCGCTTCCTCTATTCGCCTTGAAAGGGCAAAAAGGAACGACTTTTGGCCTGCTCTTTCTGAAAACAATTCGAACCAGTCTTAATCGCGGAGCAATTCATCAATAATTCATTCGATTGATCGCTTCATCGAGCTTCACGCAGTTCGATTGGAGAAGTAGTGAGCTATTCGACGACCAATTGCTGAGTTTTCCACGTAGAAGAGCAATGGAGGAGGGAGAAAACGAAGCCCCTGCGCCGCTGCCAGTCTCGTCGGTGGTTGAGAGGCTAGTAGCGTTGGTGGAGGAGATCGCCGCCATCTCTGACTATAGGAACTCTTACAAGAAGCAATTTTTCAACCTCTCGCGGCGGATCAAGCTGCTGGCGCCCATGTTCGAGGAGCTCAAGGAAAGCAAGGTCCCGATCCCCGTGGCAACGCTAGTAGCCATGGAAAAGCTTAATCGGGCCCTGGATTTAGCGAAGGAGCTACTCCTACTGGGGAGCAAAGGGAGCAAGATCTTTCTGGTATGTTAAAGAGGCATGCGGTTACTGTTTCGTCTCTTGGTTTCTTCTGTTTTGATATTCAGAAATGTGGTTTTTGATCTTCAGAAATGTGTCATCCTTTCTTCCAATTTCCTTGTATACTTCTTAGAAACATAGTTATCGCTTTTATTGTTGTCTCTTAATTCAGTATCCCACCGTCATGGTAGGTTAATAATCGGATGTCTCATTGGCCATTAGGTTGTTTTTTTTGTTTCTTTATGAGGCCTCTTTAACTAGGATACGTTCGGTTTTAGTAGCCTATCTAATGTTCTTCGTTTTATTAATACAATAAATTGCTAATAAGTTTTTTGTGATTGCTGATTGATGTGTGAAATCAAATGTATAAATTTGTGCATTTCAAGTTTCGCGTCTCGGTCTTTGCCATTTTCTTCAAGATTGTTAGGAAAATATCAGATTCGTGATACAATTAACCAAACAGATCATAGAACAAGCTAGTGGCAAAAGCAATTCCTTTAGATTTTTCTTTATTTGGTTCTTTTATGCTTAAAGCCTGCAACATAGCTTGACTCTAGTCTAAAAACATGAGATGGTATAATCGAAACATAGATGAGTGGTGCTAGCTTTAAAAGATCAACCCTACTCTTTTATCTCGATCAGAGAATCATAGTTTGAAATCTTGGAAACTTCTAAATCTCTGAGATGCTGTTCAGAGACATAAAAAAGCACAAACACACAACATAATCCATCAGGAAAGCTAGATAAGCGTTGAGCCTCTTGACTATGTCTTCTAGGATGAATGAGATATTTTAAATGGTTGATTTTATATATTCGTTTACTCTGTAAGAGTTGCACTCCAAGTTTATATCTCAATCAAGTTCAATCATCATGGTGATATGTGATAGGAATTACATCATAAAAGCAGGTCCACTACATTAGAGTTCAATTTATCTTTAACGCTAGCATTAAGTACAAAATCTTTTGACTTTAACTAATCATATAAGTTCAGCCTTGCTCATGAGGCAATTTCTGCTATTACTGATGGAAGGGTAAGATGAACCAACCTACCTACATAAAGTTACCAACCCTCCAATGGGGAGAAAAAAGGAAACAAATAAGATTGTTAAGTTTGCAATTTTGAGATTTGTCCCTATTTTGGTTTTGTACTTACTTTTGTTTATAGAATTATGTTAGAGAGATTAAACTATTATGGGATGTCATTGCAACTCACCATGATTAGGGTTGACTGAAGAATATATTTGTTTAATAGTTAGGATGTGGATCAAATGTCATAGTGCTATTAGTCATTGCACATTGTTTTACTTGTCACCTTTAATACATACATTGTCAACTCCTATGTGCATAATGGATCAAATCTTTAGTTTTTCATTCTCAGCTAGCCATGGAATATGGCATCATAGTTGTCTTTGAAATATGCTTTCTAAATCTTCATCTTTTCTTTGAACTGTTCTGGAATTATCTGAAACTGATGGCTAGGATAGGAAATGCCTTTTAATCATGTGAACCCAAATGCTTATGTGACTTTATCAGCATAGACGTATCACACTGCAACAATCATGGGTTTCATTATTTAATTATAGAAAAGGAATAAGGAGCAATATTGCATAGTTCATTAGGTTATTAGTAGCTTGTATGAAGAGTAGGTGGAAACTATTTAAATGGATAACTTATTAGCACATAAGTAGAGGTTGACTGGCTAAAGCAAAAACCGTCATATAGACCCATAAGTATAACAATTACTCGTAAAAAGACTTTGCAATGCCTTTTATATCTTAAAATTATTGTCTTATTCATGTTGTCTATCTTTTGATTATGATAGGTTTCTCTAAAATTAAGTTTCTGAAGTGCTCATCTGAGATTCCTTCTTTCTGCTTAGCATATGTTTGGACAACTTATGTTGACTTCTTTATTACTATCTTCCATTGACTTTTCATGTATCAACATATGTGTATTTGGTTTTAGGTTCTAGAGCGAGATCAAATGATGGAAAGATTCCAAGATGTTACTTCTCAACTGGAACAAGCTTTGGATGAAATTTCCCTTGATGAGATTGAAATATCTGATGAAGTGAAAGAACAGGTAAACAAGCAAAGACTATTTGTCTTAAAGACTTTAATTGCATCTAAATGTCAGTCGTCTTCAAAGAACACTTACAAATTGCCTCCCCGATGGATGCTTACTAATCAGCATTGTCTACAGGTTGCGCTTGTGCATTCTCAGTTCAAAAGAGCCAAAGAAAGGATTGATACTATTGATATGGAGCTTTATGCTGATCTGTTAATGGTTTACAATATGACCACTGATGCCAAAGCGGATCCTGTCATTCTACAGAGATTGACAGAAAAATTACAGCTGATCACTATAGCAGATCTCAAACAAGAATCTCTTACCTTGCATGAGATGGTTTCTGATGGTGGAGATCCTGGAGAGGTCATTGAGAAGATGTCCATGCTGCTAAAAAAGATCAAGGATTTTGTACAAACACATGGACCAGTACTGGGCTTTCTGACAGCCACAAACGTTGGCAAAACTCCTGTCATTCCAGATGATTTCCGCTGCCCTATATCCCTGGAGCTAATGGGGGATCCAGTTATTGTGTCGACTGGACAGGTCCATAATTTTGATTTCATTAAGAGATTCATCTTATGGGTCTTAAAGATAACAGTAATTATTTTTGTTCATTTCTATTTTACAGACTTATGAACGGGGGTGCATTGAAAAATGGCTGGAAGAGGGACATGATACTTGTCCAAAGACGCAACAAAAACTATTCAACACATCGTTAACCCCAAATTATGTCCTTCGCAGCCTCATAGACCAATGGTGTGAAACAAATGGAATGGATCCACCCAAGCGTCCTGCGCAAACTGGAAAACCTCAATCAGTCTGTTCTGCAGGTGAACATGTAAAAGTTGTTGATCTTGTTCGAAAGCTATCTTCACAGAATCTTGAAGATCAACGGTCAGCTGCTGGCGAACTTCGTTCGCTTGCCAAGAGAAATGCAGATAACAGGATCTGCATTGCTGAGGCTGGTGCTATACCTATTCTTGTGAGTTTGCTCAGTACAAATGATGCTCGCACACAGGAGCATGCTGTTACTGCACTTCTGAACCTCTCTATATTTGAGGAAAACAAGGGTAAGATAATCATCTCTGGTGCTGTGCCTGGGATAGTGCATGTTCTCAAGAAGGGCAGCATGGAAGCACGGGAGAATGCTGCTGCGACACTTTTCAGCCTCTCGGTGGTGGATAGGAACAAAGTGATAATTGGTGATTCAGGAGCTATCCCCCCTCTTGTTTCGCTTTTAAGTGAAGGAAGCCAAAGAGGAAAGAAGGATGCTGCAACGGCACTCTTCAACCTGTGCATTTACCATGGTAACAAGGGAAGGGCAGTTCGGTCTGGGGCGATTCAAATACTGATGACACTCTTGACAGATCCAGAAGGTACTATGATGGATGAAGGACTTGCTATCATGGCAATCCTTTCAAGCCATCCTGAGGGAAAGGCAGCAATCACGGCTGCTGAAGCACTGCCAGTGCTAGTAAAGGTGATAAAAAGTGGGTCGTCAAGGAACAAGGAAAATGCAGCAGCTGTCTTGGTATACCTCTGCAATGGGGAGCAGCAACAGCAAAATTTGACGGAGTTGCAGGAGCAAGGGATGATGGTACCCCTGCAGGAAATGATAGAGAGTGGCACTGACCGAGGCAAGAGGAAGGCTGCACAATTGCTTGAGCGCATGAAAAGATTTTTGGAACAACAGAAGGCAGCTCAAAGGCAGGCTGAGGCTCAGTCTCGAGCTCGAATGCAGGAAATTGCAGACAATTTAATGGGTACACTTTCATCGGCTTTGACTGATACGTAGCTACTTTGTTCTTTTGCATGACAACGAGTTGAATTGATTGTAGTCTAATTATAAGATTGGCGGTGGAAGATCACCTGCCTGGCAGAGTTGTATGTTAATTGGGTTATGATTCTGTGTTGAGGATCAATCAGATGTGAAAGTTAATTTAGTTGTGATTGTGTGAGTTGGGGTGATCAATCAGGTGCGATAATTAGTGTCGCAACTGCCATAAGTAGGAAAACAGATCACAAGTGTGGAAAGTGTAGCATTGTTACATGGTGATGATGCAAGTTATCATCAATTTTTATGGAGGGTTGGATCTGTTTCGAGTCTCCCAACAATGATTTTCAAAATAATTCAGTGACTAAGCTTCGATATTTAGCCACCCATTGGTTTAAGTTAAATGCTTGAATCATGCTGTTTTGGTCAAGGAAAATTAGAATGAACAGAGGCTCTGCCATTCATCTCTTTTTTGTCCTATTCAGGCAAAAGGATATAAATGCTTTTGGCTAGCTTTCATGGTTTTTTTTTTATGTTCAGTATTTTGATTTTGCTAAACTTTTTTTCAAGATATAAGAATGAGCCCTGCGTGTGTGATCTCCAAATGGTTTCAGTTTTCTTTCACAAAGATAAACATGTTAGAAACTCCAGGAGCCTACAGAAAAATACAATTGTTAGAAATTACACCGCCCGTGTGCCTATAGCCTAGTGCTGTGGAAGGCCTCGGAACCAGGTGCTAGAAATAGTCTAGATAGAAGAAAATAATTGATAAAAAAAATAATTAAGCAGGCAATGTCTGTTTTCCAGTGTCAAAAAAACTAATACGTAGCTCTTTGTTCAAGGAGCAACTGACTGTTCTTTTATGTGCTTCGGTTCGTTTTTACTAAACTTCTATCGGTAGACAACGTAGACAAGGGGATTTCAGAGCCATGCAGCATAGGGAGAGATCATTTGAGTCAACACACTCTTAAAAAAAAAGAAGCTGAGATGAATAATATAGCACATACTTGGGTTAATTTTTATTCAAATTTATTTAAAAATTCAGATTAGTATTTTTATTCTTTTATAAAAATTATTATAGATTTTATATTTTACAAAAACAATAAGATATTATTTTTTATTATGCAGATTAAAATTGATAGTTATCAAAATTTTACTATAAAATTTAAACTTTATAAAATTACAAGTTAACTCCTTGTACAACGTATTTATTAAATGAGTCAATTTACTCTGAAGTCTCTTGATTTCGTAAGACGATTATTTATAGCCATGAAATTTGAAAATACGTAAATTAATTATTTAATTAAAATATTTAATTGTTAATTGAGAAGCTTTATTTCTCTTATAAATATTCAAAATAATTACGACAAATAAATTCTACTTTTCAGAATATACATTATTATGAAACGAAGAAATTATCTCAATTATGGCAATTGAGATAATTTCTTCGTTTCATATCGGGGTATTTTATTGAAGGTAAACTCTTCTCTCTTTGATTATTTTATATTTTTTGAGACAATAATGCTTGTTGCCAGAATTATGTTAATCAACTAAAGATTAAAAAACAATGCCGACTCGCTGCCAAATGCCAATCCAATGGACCTCAAGAATCTGATATTGCTTCGATAAATTTTGAAATCAAGTTTTTAACGAATATCAAATATCTTATCGTATACCTAACTTCATAAAGACCGACACTCCTCGTGATTTACCTAAGATAATTTATCTCTTTTAAAAAGTCTTAAAGAGACCGGACGCTTCACCTTTTCTGAACTTGGTCATTCTGCATGGGCCAGAATCACGAGTTCACACATTTTTTTATCAATCCATCCCTATATTAAACTAAATTCTAGTCCAACTTTCAGCCAAACCCAGTTCGTACCTCAACAAATCCAATTGACGGATGGCAACAACAAAACTGACCAGACAAACATAGATCAAAATTATAAATATTCCTACCATGCCAATCTGACGGAAATTAGAAGCAAAAATATAGTTCAGAAAACAACGGGTATGACCTACATCGAGGTCATGATGAGTCAAAATAGCAACAAGATACGTAGACAAGACGAAGACGCAGACTAGCGATGCAACAGTAGTGCTAGAAAAGAGCAGAAAAGAGTGCGTGAACTGGTGCTTAATCAACTTCCTCAATCTTGGGACCTGCACCACTGACACCAGCTGATGGTATGTCATCATCCACTCCCCCAGACATATCGGCACCATCTCCCTGGTACATCTTAGCAATAATCGGATTGCAAATGCCCTCCAGCTCCTTCATCTTGTCGTCAAACTC
>JBBUKS010490909.1:0-15343 GCA_038050645.1 Hedychium gardnerianum
CGATGAAATGTTCACAAAGTTTTGTGATGAAATGTTCAACTCGTCGCAAATTCAAATAAACACCTTTGCAAATCCACCCATAAGATTTGATTATTATAAATTTTCAGAAATATACTGATTACGAAATGCTCCAATTAATGGGCACAACAAATTTAAATTTCGCTCCTTAATCCTAATTTAGGAACTAATTCTGAATTCATCCCTAATTTAGGTTTACAGGATGAGATTTTAAGGTTATAAGACAGGATTTTATATTTCTAAATTAGGGATGAATTTTGATATTAGTCACTAATTTAGTGATGAATTTAAAATTCATCCCTAATTTAGAAATATAAAATCCCGCCCCATAATTCTAAATTAGGGATGAATTTTGATATTTGTCGTTAATTTAGCGATGAATTCAATTCATTGTTAATTTAGCGACGAATTCAAAATTCGTCGCAAATTTGGGGATATAAAATCCCACCTCGTAATTCTATATTAGGGATGAATTTTGAATTCGTCGCAAAATTTAGCGACGAATTTATAATTCGTCATTAAATTTAGGAATTGGGGATCGACTTGGAATTTAATCCAATTCAAAATATTGCGATGAATTCAAAATTTGTCACAAATCAGCGACGAATTATAACAAATTTTGTAATAAATTTTGTGATAAAATATATTTTTGTTGCTAAGTTTGTTGTTATTTTGCGATAAATTTTGTTTTGTCGCTATTTTTATTGTCGATTTGCAATGAATTATTTTCATCATTAAAATTTGTCACTAAATCAGTATTTTTTTATTACGTTGCGACATATTATTGGAGATTTTTTTTCTTAATGGATAACGGATCTGAGAACGTCAGCTGTCAGGATGGGTTTTCACTTGTGCTTTTTAAATTTATTTTGGTGGTCGATAATAATTTTTTGTGGGGCCGGGCCGGTTATTCTAAATTAGTCGGGCTGAAGATTTGAATACATAGTGTCAACTAAAAAACGATGTGAGATAAGCTCTCAAGGTAATGATGCAGCTATTAGATCCTCCAAGTAATTAATCAGGTATCTAAGGGTTGAATCTTAATGGTAACACGTTGTATGAATTTTTTTCGGTGGAACGATAATTCTAAGAATGTAGGTCGCTTGGATGAGTCTCCGCGATAGTTTTTTGATTACTGGTGATCGATAAATTTTTTTTATAGAGTTGGATTGATCTCTAGGATTAATCAGTTCGAAAAATTAAATATCTAAATTAAAAAAAAACAAAAGTGATGTGAGGCAGATAAATGTTAAATTCTATCAATTTTAGCATATTAAAAAATAATGAATCAGATAATATTAAGATGATTGATCTTCAAATTTTTTTTTATCGATCGTTAGTATAAATTTGAAAAGATTCGTGATGGGTAACTTAAAAGCTTAACATTTCAACGGTGGAGATTAAATAGTATGTGTTTGAATGATAATTTAATGTCTTTACGTAGTCCGGGCCAGGCTTGTCCACTTCTGTTCTCATGGAGGGAAAGTTATTGAGTATTGAGTCTCATTGTGCTGCCATCATCTATTTGAACTGGGAGGAAGGTTCCCACCATCAGGTTATGTTCCGTTTTAATATTCAGTATCATTGTGCTTATTGCACAACCACAAGTTTAGTCTTTCTTACTTGTTTTATCACTTAATTTAAACACCTAGTTCTCCAATAGTATCCTTTGATTTGTTTTATAAATTTGTGTAACTAACTTCCATCTGATTCTTGGATAATATTATTTTTAGAAGAAAGCTCGGTATTTTACTTCCTACTTTTATCTAAATTTGATTACGGTTCGAAATCATCTATTCGATGATTGAAAATCATCAATTCCAAGAACATCGACTCTTAACTTTAATTGTATAAGAAGATTATAATTCATAATTTGTATCATTCAAGATTATTATTATTTAAAAAAAAATATTTAAAAATTATAAATTCATAAAAAAAAACTAATGATCGAAACCTAGTCCAACGATCATAATTGGCTCGTTGACTCAGTTATGAGTTCGAGTCGGGTTTGATTCAGTTCAGATTTGATTGGGGTTAGATTTAGATATGTATATATCACATAAGTTATATTTTTAAATTATATATATATATATATATATATACACATGTGTTGATCTCGTCGTGTGCACCTCGTGTGTACTAAATAAAAAAAAAATTATTTTAAATAAATGATTAAGAATTTGAGACTTAGTCTTTAGGGTTTAGATGATAATATTTAAACTAAAAAAATTAAAAAAATATCAAATTTTTTTTCACATGGTGCACATGAAGGTGCGTATAAAGAGAGGAATATTATCCTGCTTATCTCTAGTATTTACCTGCATGTTCATTTATTTTTTTTTTTTGTTTGAATTTTTTTAAACTTAGACACTATAACTCAATCCTTAAATTCTAAAGGTAGAATCTTAAATGACGTATCCCCAAGTCAAAAAAAAATAAACAAAAAAAATAAAATAAAATTGAAATACACATGTGCATGGAAAGTGCGCACCTTTGGTATGCAAGATAACACTGTAGTATATATATGATTTTGATATCCTGTGTATCTTTTCTTGCGTGACTGTGTACACCTAAGGTACTTAGAAGTGATAAGGTGCTTGGATGTGATCTAGACGCCTTGGTCAGAATGTATAGTATTTTTTTAGCTCAAGGTTAAGTCAATTAAATTTTACATTTAAGATTCAGGGATTGTGTTATAGTTTTCAAGCTAAAAAAAAATAAAACGAAAAAAAATTTAGATGCTCAAAGGGAGTCCACCATTTGGGATATAATATTTAGGGTTTAGGATTTAAAAAAAAATAATTAAAAAAAAAGAAAAAGAAAAAAGTGATGTGGAAATCACTTAAGGCACCTCGATCTACGATCGCGCACCAATACCTACAAAGAGATTCATAGGGTAACATGTTATCTCTATATAATTTTATTATTGAATATATCACCTAAATTAAATAATATTTATAAATTCAATATTAAATAAATAAAAAGAGAGTTAAATAATATTAATACATTTAATAGATTAAAGATAGAATAGTCTCATCAAAGAATTTAAGATAAATAAATCTTAAAAATTAACTTTAATAGAAAAATAAAATTGTCCTCAAAAAATTCAAAGCAAATAAATTAAAAAATTAGTTAATAATTTCACATCAAAATAATTCAAAATAAATAGATTAAAAAATTAACTTTAATAGTGAGGTAGAATATATTAATTAATATTGAACCACACTATTAATATTATTAAATAAAAAAGTTAATGAATCGTTAAATGCTGATTCAAACCGATAGTTGAACCGTCGGTTCAGGACCCAATTCATAATTGACCCGTGAACCGGGTCAATGGGTAACCGACTCGTTAACTCGATTATCGGTCCGGATCTAGTCTACTCTTGCCTTATGAATCATCATGCATGTTTCATCCCCTTTGATTTGGTGATCTCACATTATTCTTTAACCTAATTTGCTTTGGTGTTGAAAGAGAGTCTATGTTACACTGCTAGCTTCGTTGTACGTGAATTATAACAATGTCAAAATAAAATATCTACAAAAGCTAACCAACTAATTACATGCATACTTTTAACATAATTTCACTAGCATTTCGTACATATCTCAGTAATTAATTTTAAAAGTTAAAAACTCTAAAAATGAGTAAAAATTATAAAGTGGGTATAAGAAAAAAATGCATGTAAATGATACATCTTATAAGAATCCAAAAAATAACAAATAGTGAAGATCATAATTTTCTACACTTAACTTCATTAATCTCTTACCACAATTTCTCTATAAAATTTCTTCTAAATGATATCATCATTTATTATACTTTCTCTTTTACTCTCTTATCAATATTATATATATATGACTTACAATTGTGTATCTTAATCACATATAAATATATAGGATGAATTATCCATAATCCCCCTAATAACTGTGCAATAACAAACCCAGATTGAAGCTTAACGAATCCAGCGGAGAAGGTGAGGATCTTGCAGTGATTTGAATTGGTGGAGCTCCTGCGTATGGGAAAGGAAGAGACGCAAGCTGAGTGCGTTTCTTATAGTACCATCCTTTTATAGGGTAGAAGGAGGTCCAACCCAGAAATCAAAAAGCCCAAAACTTTGAATAAAAATCGGGAGAAGAACGCTCCATGTTTACATAATCTAATGAAGTTTGAAAGAGTTTCTCCCACTACTACTTTGAATACAAGATATTTTTGTTATTTCAGATGGCAGATTAATTAGTCTTGAAATCTAAATACTTACTGAAACATATACTTTCTATAGGTATTGAGGTTGAAACTTTTGTCCCCGTAGAATGGGTTGATGGCTAGTACATGAAGTGTTATCATAATTTGATGGTCAAATTTTAATTAATAGTCAGGTTCCTGTCCTCCCTTATATACTGGTCACTATTTGGATTAGCTAGATTAACTCTTGTAATTTACTTCCTCTGTATTGGTCCTCGGATCGACTGACGGGGGCGCTGAGGACGAGCGTTTCACTTTTTATCACTATGAAATTGAAACTTTTCGTCGAGCACCGGATACCCTTACTCAGGCCTTACATCTCACTCTCGGGCCCATGTCTCAGGCTCATGTTTTGTAAATCTAGATGCAATTATGATGACTACAATCAATCAATCTGTTTGTTATGGTCATTAATCATGTCTGTTCTAGTAGGTTTAGGCTCCCAATGTGTCAACTTGTATTGATGAGAAGTGTATCTTAAATCACTCCATGGTATTGAAGTAAGATTTAGATTCCCCCTTCCTTCCAAACATATGACTAGTAAGATTTCTAAAGCAACCTCTATGAAAAGTGGCACTTGGCCCATAAATGCTATAAGAGTTATGACTCAAATTTCAATAGTGATATTGCATCTACATTGAATTTCAACCTCTTTCTCAAGGCAATAAGATGTTTGGCTAACTTATTCTAGAACAATTACTTTTCATGTGTCACCGTTAGAGCCCTCCACTACCATATAGTGCATAGGTTTGGAGTACTCCATAATATCACAACAGACTATGACATCTTTGAAAAAATAATGCTTAACAATGACTCTAATAGTACAAATAATAATAACTCAAGTTTATAAATTACTCACTTTAAAAAATACATATTTTCATCCATCTAAATGAATTTTTCACATAAATAACTATATTAATGTGATTTATATTATCTTCTCCCTTTCTCCTCCACATGCTCATAATCATCCTTCTTTATAACTTGTTCAAAAGATAGATTAATGATTAAAAGTTCACATACCTCAATTTTATGTTCACCCAATATATATAAATTATAAGAAATCTAAGAATCTTAAACTCCTTTTTCTTTCATCTAATTGTTTAACTTTTCTTTGGAAATAATCGATTCAACTTTTACCGTCACGTTTCTATTATATGTAATTAAGGTTTTCTCTAGTATTCATTTTTATCTATCATTAGTATATTTATTTATTTTTTGCTATCTCGCACGGTTGTTTTTTCCTTTATTTTTTATAATTCAAATGTTTAAATTTAATTCGATTAATTGGTAGATAGTCTCTTCTTTTAATTCTTTAATCAATCGAGTAAATTTAGAACTTATAGTTTGACTTCAAAATATTCATCCCTGCTGGACCATCGTGCTATGTCAAGTCCGACAAACGTGTGTGTAGGGTTCAATGTCTTTCACCGAAAGGGTTTTAAGTCCTTTTGTAGGAGTGGAAGAAGCAAGCTCATCGGCCACCACAATTGTGGCAGCTGGATCTCTTGTGCTCCAAATTGACCTCACAATCAGCCGCAAATTAAAGTTAGCTATATTATAATCGAGGAAGAAACTTTGACTCATTCCTTCAAAGTCAACAATCAACGGAAAGAGGCTTTGGAGGCGGCCGGGGAGGAAGGGGCGTCGCTGGCTCCAGCGTTAGGGAGGTTGGGGAGATGCCGGTAGGCAGCGGAGCTGGAAGAGGAGAGGGGAGGGGGGAAGGAAGAGACGCCGGTGGCGGAGGAAATGGCCGAGGCGAGGGAGATGGGCATGAGGCACAGGCCCTTCCCATGCAGGTACTGCATCGCCGAGCCCATGTCTTCCTCCATCAGCTTCGCCACTTGCTGCTCCGTCACTGTCAACCCATCGCTGATCTTCTCCTGCTCGTTAAAAAAAAAGCAATTCAAAGACGGAAAGAAGAAAGGAAAAGAAATCCTTTTCAAAAGAATCGTTACGAAAAAGGTAATACCTCGTGGGAGCCGACGAGAGGCGCTGCGGCGGCCGCGCCGCCTAATCTGCTCATGCTCAGAACCTGTTTGAAAGAAAACCCATCAGCATTTCACTCGCATATGGTCGATTTTCACGAGAAGGGAAGGAGAGCTTGCCTTGACTTGCAGTTGGAGGAACTTAACGTAGTCGATGATCTCATCGAGCATCGAAGCCTTGTCCGTCTGCCATTAATCCCAAACCAAACAAGCTTTTAGTTGGACAGAATCATTCACCTAGTTTTCTATTCATCACCATGTTCTGTAATTAACATCTTGAAATCGTTCATTCACCATCAACAGGCGATGCGACAAACATGATGTAACGTCGATCTAATCTTTAATAGTACGATCTTTGTATCAAAATATTCCCGAGTGGAAATTAAAGCAGGAAGAAGACAAGGGGAAAGTTGCGATACCTTGTTGGCGTTGGGCACCAACTCCTGCAGATCTTTCATCCTCTCCGCTATCCTCTCCCTTCGCAACTGTGAACAGGAACAGGAACAGAGAATTAACGGAGCAGAGTAGAGGATTCAATGCCACTGTTACTGTACGATCAGACAAACGCAAAAAGAGGCGAAAGGGATTCGAAAACAATGGAAAAGCAATGATTTGGGTGGAGAAATTCGAATTGTTTTTGTCCGTTGATGTCCTCGCTTACCCTCTCGGCGATGCTGTGGGGATCGGTGGCTTGGCCCCTCCGCGCTCTCACTTTCTGCCTCGGTGGCGCCGTGCCACTGCCGGCGGACGGCGAGGCGACGGGGGTGACTGCTCCAAAGTTCTGGCTCGGCCTCGACGCTCCCTGGGTTTAGTTTGGGTTATCATGAGTATAAAGGAAATGCTTGAGAAAAGGAACAAGAAGATGGAGCTTTCAGCAAAACCTTGAGATGGGGCAAACTGTGTTGATTCGCAGAATCAGTGTGCTGAATCGATCCGCCGAAGCCACTGTAAAGCACGTCGACAACCTTCGATTCCGTAATCGAATGGTGAGGAAAAAAAAAAATTAGGTTTTCGTTGTTTCAACAATGAAGAACAGAGAAGCGAGGAAATTAGGGCGGCGCACAGTAGAATTGGGCGAATCGATGGAACCGACCCTGCCGAGCGTCAACGGAACGGGACGGAGCCCAGAGTTTCCGTAGCCGGCGACGAGCAGCTGCTGCTGGGAATCATTGCCGAGCGGCAGCATCATAACCTTCTCCGCCGACGAGCTCCCACCGCTGATCTGGTACTGCAAGAGCCGATTCGCGAGCAGCGTCGACTCGTCGAAGGGAGCATACGGCAACCCCTCCTCCGGAACATCCCCGATCCCGAGGATCCACTGCCGATCGGAAGCCGAGGCGTCCCAGGGGGCGGCCAGACCGGATAGGATCTCGTCAAGGAAGTCTTCGTGACCAGAGGAGACATCGAGAACGAACGTCTCTTCCGATCCACGGCCTTTCTGCAGCTCCGGGACCGCGATCTGGGCAGCGATGCTATTGAGCGACGCCGCGGCCATGCCATGCATTTGCTTCTCTCTCGTGCTTGGATGCATCAGCCCCCAAATCGACGGAGAGGTTTATGGTTTTGAAATGGAAAGGCGACGTCTTTTTTTTCTTTCTTCGTCTTCTCAAGGAAGAAGACGACGACGACGACTTCGGAGAAGCGACTCGTCTGGATGAGACGAGAGCTCGTAGTATGACTCGTAACTTATAGTGGGATTTTATGATTAATTTAATTTTTTGATGAAATTCTATTTCTGCATTAAAGAACTTTTCTTTTTGAAATTCTCCTTGAATTTAAAAAAAAAACATTTTCTTCTTTATTTTTCTTTCAATTATTAACATAACTGTCAGCTCAAGTAAAATGATGTAAAATACAATTAAAAAAGATGAATTTTAAAATTTTAAAAATAATAAAGTAAGATTAAAATATATAATGGATGGTAGACAATAATACATAGTCCTATAATTATGAAATGGATCGTTCGTAGTAAGCGATTTTAATTTATTCCGACGATCGATGAAATTTTTTTATGAGATTAGATTGATCGTTCTAGATTTAATATTACCTGTTTTATTTTTTTTATGATTATGAAATATGCATATATTTTCATCATTTATTTAATTAAAAAAGTATTTTTTTTATTCAAAGTACTTATTAATTTTTTTTTCTAGAACTCTAAATTATAATACCTTTGGAGTTTGAAAATTTTGATGGAAAAAAATGAAGCCAGCTTATTTTTTTTAATTATTAAAAAGTGTAAATTAAATTAAAAAAAATATCAAAAGGTTAGTTTATTTTATTTTTCATTTAATTTTTTTTTATTTATAGCACCATTATTGACTAAAATTTTCATATGTTATAGTAATTTTAATTAAAACTACTACAACAATATTAACACAATTTTAGTTAATTTAAAATAATTTTAATTAATATCAGCACAATTTTAATTTAAAGTTTTTTTTACCAAATTACTGAAAAAGCTACTATAATATGTTTAACTAAAATTTTTTATAATGAAAAAAAGGATGTGATGTATTTTTTAAATATTTTTTAATATGATTTTTTTTATGAAAATATAAATAAGAGATGTACTTTTAATTTATATCTAATTTTTATTACTTTATCAAAAACAGAGGAGACCAATACCTAGAACTCACGAGTTGTGTCATATCAATCATATCTTACCCAAATTGTACCCCTCATCTCAATATTTAAATTATTTAAAATAATATAAAATATAGAAATTTATTTTGGATAAAAATTAAAATGACACCTTAAGTTATTCCAATACTATAACAAGTTTTATCTATAATGAATCATATCATTTAATCTTTGTATGTCCTAATAGAAAAAATTTATACACAAGATAAGTTAAATTAGATAGCTACACGAATTAGATTTAGATGCATCTTTTATTTACTTTATTATTTATGTAAAAGATACTAAATTTTTTTTTATACTCTTGTAAATTTCTTTATCAATAATCCCTATGAATTAGCTGAAAATATAAAATTACCACTCCCACAAACCAGTATGATTTTGAGAAATTAGAAGATCAATTAAAAGAAAATAATTAACCAGATCGAATAATATCGGATCTAGAGTGATTGATCTGGCCTCACGAAAGTTTCTCATCGGCCATCAAAATAAATCGGGAAGCGCTAATAGAGGTCCATCCAAATTGCCAATATTCTTAGGTGTGCTTTTCACTGAAGGAAAAATTTCTTGTAGTGCGTCGCAACTGAATTAGAAGATCAATTAGATCAAATACAATCTAGTGATTTTGACTTAATATAGTCATAATTTATTCCCCTAAATCTGACAAATCTTAGATCTAACCAGAGGGGTTGTGCTCATGATTGAATATTTAAAGAAGGAACGGATAATATTTCATGTTTTATTTGTGAATTTTATCCATCTATAGATAAAAGAGGAACTTGTAAACTTTATAAAAGACAACTTTGCGATCTTTGTCTAAAACAAATTTTCAATGTTACCATTTCTCTAGTTCACTCGGTTAGAGGCAATATTAGAAATGTACTACTCGAAACAAGGGTATCAGTTCTTGAAACCCGAGTTAACTTACTTGAGGCTAACATAGCCGATCTTAAAGAAAAGCCTTATGCATTGTTATTCCTGAGGAAGACATTGATCTAGTGATCTAGTATTTATCAAAACTCTCAGCATATGCAATTTTGGACACTCAGTAGATATTCGAGTTCAATGTGTTAGGATCAAATGGGAGCTAGAGGAGGGGGGGGGTAATTAACTCTAATCGTTTGTTGATGATGATTTACAGCGAAAACTTCAAGTAATCACTAACACATTCATTTTACTTGGTATCTACCTCCTTGAGGTGTCTAATCTAAGGGTTCACTTTTCTCACTCACAGATACACTATGAAAACCTCCTTCTTGGAGGTGGAGAAGCCTCGTACAAACTCAACACAAACTTACAACAAGAATATAAGAAGAACAAGAATGTAAATACAATCATTACAATAAGAATACAAGAAGAACAAAAATGTAAATACAATCAATACAATAAAGAACCTTGCTCTTGATCTTGTTGCTCGGAAAAACCTCTTATAGACTCAGAAATGCAACAACACTTCACTCAGGATCATCCAAGAACCGACGTTCGGAGCTTGTGAAGAAAACTCAAAAGAGCTATCGCTTCAGTTCACGCGAAAACCTTTTATCCTGCTGATTTAGGATTTTTTAATCAATTGACCTTACTCACCAATCGATTATCACGTAATATCTACCCGTTCAGTGACTCTTTTTTGAATGCCTAATTGATTGATGAATTAAGTCAATCGATTACTAGCTTCTTAATCGATCACCCAATCGATTCAGAAACTTTTTATTCTCGCGACAAATACCTCTCAATCAATTGCTCCAATCGATTGGTTCTGCTTCAATCGATCACCTGATCGATCCGGGCAGCTTCTATTCTCACGACAAATAACTCTCAATCGATTGGTTCTACCTTAATCGATCACCTGATCGATTCGGGCAGCTTCTGTTCTCGTAACAAACAGCAGCCTCCCAATCGATTAGCCAATTGATTGGCATGGGCTGAATCGATTGACCAATCAATTCAGCCACTTACTATGTTCTCGTGATTTTTTTTATCCCAATTGATTGAGGATGCCTGAATTAATTGGTCAATCGATTCCGGCTCCTATTCTCGCGAGAACAGATTCAATTGATTGCCCAATCGATTTGCATGCTGCTCAATCGATTCCCAATCGATTGACACAACCACCTAACTCATGCTAAGTATTCAGCTCCCAGCTGACCCAACTTGGACTTAACCTAGTTCCCAATTAGGTTTGCCTAGTCTCACTAGGACTTTATTCGTGCCAAGTGTTTAGCTCCTAGCTAACCCATCTTAGACTTAATCTAGTTCCCAACTAGGTTTGCCTAGTCCCACTAGGACTTCTCTCACATGCCCCACCTTGGACTTAACCTAGTTCCCAATTAGGTTTGCCTAATCCCACTAGGACTTCACATGTGCCAAGTGTTTAACTTTCAGCTAACACACCTTAGACTTAACCTAGTTACCAACTAGGTTTGCTTAGTTCCACTAGGATTTACGATTGCCTAGTCCCACTAGGACTTTCATTTGTCTGGTTCCCAACCAGGATTTTCCTTTGCCTAATCCCACTAGAACTTACGGTTGTCTAGTCCCACTAGGACTTTCACTGCCTAGTTCTTAACTAGGTCTTCCATTTGCTTGGTTCCCAACCAAAACTTTCCTTTTCCTAGTCCCACTAGGACTTTCACTGCCTAGTTCCCAACTAGGTTTACCATTTGCCTAACCTCAGTTAGGACTTTCCATTTGCATAAACTCTAGTTAGGATTTTCCCTTGCCTAGTCCCATTAGGACTTAATCATTTTCAAGTCTCTGGTCAACCCTTGACCTACGTGACTTCACTTAATATATTGATCAAGCATCTAAACCCAAGCTCAAGTCATCCCTAGCTTAGTCAACCTAGTCAACCCTTGACTCAAGGATAATTGCACCAACACAATGTACCTTAAACATCCAAGATCATGAATTTGCTGTAAGTATTCCAAGATAGTTTTGATGTAATCAACCGAGTTAAGTTATGTCATGTATGGTTTGATCCTTGTATCTAAGTGTGCAGGAACATAGGAACACGAAAGTCGAGCAGAAGACGCAGCGGATGAGAAAGATGACACGAGAATCGAGTCGACAGGCTCGATGCATCCGAGGGACGAGAAGATGCAGAAGAGTACATCGGTGGAGCGAGAAGGACGCGGTCTGAGGGACGCAAGGCGAGAAGGACGCGGTCCGAGGAACGAGAAGCCGAGGAGGAAGCCTGCTCGAGGAGAAGGTCGAAGTTAGATTCAAGTGAGCTTAACTTCGGACGACCAAAGATCACCCAGGCGATTGGAAGGACTAGAGGCGCCTCGGAGCAGCTGGAGGCACCTCATTTGCCAGGCACTGGAGGCGCCCTCATCGAATGGATGCACCTCAAGAGCGTAAATATTGGAGGCGTCCCCAATGCTCGGAGGTACCTCACCCGCCCAAACAATGGAGGCGCCCCCAATGCTCGGAGGCGTCTCACCCGCAAGTTGAATGGAGGCGCTCCAACCGCTAGGAAGACTCGTTGCAGCGGATAAGGATCGGGAAGCCACGTCAGGTCAACTGAGACGTCCTCAATGCTTAGAGGCGGCCCCAGTACTGCCAGATCAACAATGGATCAATTTCGATCCATTGGAGGGGCCCCCAAGCAATGGAGGCACCCTCATGTTTGCCACATCAGCAAAATGGTCACTTTGACCATTTTGCTATAAATAGAGACTGTGTCCTCTAGTTTTAGACAACACACTTGCTTTAACTGCTTTAGTTTTCTACAATCGTGTACGTTCAACTCTGTAAGAGGTTTCTCCACTTCCGACGCTTGCTCGAAGGAGTTTTTCTAGTGAAGCTTTTTACTTGCCTTGAATTAACAACCACCCAGATTATAACCAAATAAACTCGGAGTCTCTCTTTTATTTATGCATTTATTTTTTATTTAATTAGTATGTGTCCTTGTTTAGTAAGAAGCAAGAGATAGACAATTTTATTTGCAGGCTATTCACCCTCCTCTAGTCGGTCCACCGATTCTATAATTGGTATCAGAGTCCAACCGTCTTAGAAGGACTAACCGCCGACTAAAGTAACAAGGAGATGGTTGGATCTAGCATTCACCCATCAAAGTTCGAGGGGGAGTTCACGCTGTGGAAGTGTAAAATGGAGGTATTTTTTCATACTGAGTTTGATATAATGCTTTCAATTAAATTTGGTTTTGAAGCACCCAAAGATGAGAACGGAGAAGAAAAGGAAGAGTACTCTTGGAACAAGAAGCAGCAGACTAAGTTCATGACGAATGGTAAAGCCGAGTTTCATCTTTTGAGCATGCTATCGGTTCAAGAACTCAACAGAATCAATGCCTACAACTCCCCAAAGGACCTATGGGAGAAGTTCCTAGAATTACATGAATGCACCTCTGAAGCAAAGCTAGCCAAAAGAGATATACTCCGAAAGCAACTGAGTAACCTCCAACTGGAGAAAGGTGAGTTAGTTGCCCATTTGCAAGCAACGATTAAGGAGCTCATCACCGAGCTCACAAACCTCGAAGAAACGATAACTAATCGCGACTCTCTATGTTTTACTCTAAATGCGTTTCCGAGAATCCCTATTTAGTCTTCGGTTGTTGATTCTTATTACATCTCAAAGAATCTGGAGGTAAGTACATTAGATGATTTGTTTTCAACCTTGGAGCTTCATGAATTTAGAATTGCAAGTCTAAAAAAAGAAAAGGAACTGGGCCAGAATCTAGCACTAAAAATCAAGAAGATCGAACCAAACTCAAAATCTTTACTTGATGACGAAGAAGAAGCTTATATGGTAAGAAAATTAAATAAGTTTTTTAATACTAACAATTTTAATAAGTCACAGGCCAAGAAGCTTATACGGGAGAAAAGGAAAGTAAGGTGCTACAATTGTAATGAAGAAGGGCATATCAAAGACAACTGACCCAAATTGAAGAATAAAGAAAATGAGAAATGACGTAAAAAGTTCAAGCATCGAAACCTCAAAGCTACATAGGATGACTCGTCCTTAGAAGAATCCGAGACCGAGGAATACGCTGGACTAGCACTAATGGCTAGTCACCAAGAGGAAAGCATCGATGAAGAAGGAGGTACTTTCGAACAGAACAGCAGTGAAGAGGGAGCATCAAACTACGAATCCGACACGGTAAGTGACGTACGTCAACTTCCTCCTAAATAATTGTACGATGGTATTAAGCTTTTATCTAGATCATTATGTAAGCTTAGAACGAAGTATGTTAGTTTGAAAAAGATAAATATTGAGTTAAAAGTTCAATTAACAAATGCATGACTACTAACAGAATTTGAAAAATTAAAAACTAAAAATGCTAAATTAAAGGATTTAGTGGAAACTCAAAAATAAGAATCAAGAAAATTTTCTAGAAATTCTTCTATGAATATTTCTTCTAAATATGTTGGAGGACTAAATTGATATATTAGAAATCATAGGGGCCAAATTAAAAAAATATCAAATTTCGATATTCCTAGAAACTACTTGATAAATCCAATAGGTAGAAATTTATTTTGGATTCCAAAACCTATTTTAACCTATTAGATTGTCTTTATATGCATGCTAGAAAATAAATTGTTTGAGTTATTAACATTTTGTTTACAAAATTGTGTTCGTAAACTTTTTGTTCGATTATTTTTCATATTATATTTGTTTGTGATAGAATTTCACGTTTTCTGTTATTAGAAAAAAAATTATATTTTTTTGATCATTGCATAAATTCTTATGAATTTTTACAAAAATTAAAATTTTAAAATTAAAATTTTCATAGACTTATTTTCAAAAATTTGATTTTTCTACGAATAACCATTATAATTTAAATATTTAGAAAATCTTACAAGATTTTTTGCTGTCAAATCCTATTTTTAATTTATTATCTTAAAAAATCTTCAATTCTTTAAAGAAAAATATTTTCCACTATAAGGAAAAGTATTTTTCCCATGAATTTTTTTTCTTAGAATCAAATTGGTAATTCTGAACATTGAAAAAAAAAATCAATATTTTTTTAAAAATTTGTGGTTTAATTATTAAAAATTATTTTCTTAGAAATAATTACGGTAAAATTACAAGATTTATATCTCATGTATATATCCTCAATTAAATTTTTTTTATGTTTTTTCTCTATTATTTAACATTTTTTCCCATTTTTTTAATGTAATCAAAGGGGAGAAATATATGTTAAGCTAAGGGGGAGATTATTGCAGTTTTTTTTGGAACTAAATTATAATATCTTGTTATGTAGTTAAACTTTATATTTTATTAACTCTAACTTTAACTTGGGTTGATGCACATCAAAAAGGGGGAGATTGTAAGTACCCTAAGGTAGTTTTGATGTGATCAACCAAGTTAAGTTAGGTCATATATGTTTTGATCCTTGTGTCTAAGTGTGCAGGAATTTAGGAACACGAGAAGTCGAGCGAAAGATGCAGCAGACGAGAATGATGGTATGGGAAGCGAGTAGATGGGCTTGATGCATTCG
>JBBUKS010490927.1:0-15337 GCA_038050645.1 Hedychium gardnerianum
CATACGATGGTGAGTTGATTCTTTCTGTGAGACTGTATATCTTTGAATTCCTATACATTCTTGAGTTACTGTACTTGATATTGTTCATGAACTATCTGTCTTATACCTGCTGAGTATTTCTTTTGTACTCACCACCCTTGCTTTCTATTGTTGTTTTCTTGTTAACAGGTTAATGATTGGGTCGCTTGGAGGATATCTGCCCGCCTCATCCCTCTCACATCGAGTCTCGATTTTATATCCGATGTTGTGGGTTTGTTTTAGCTTCCGTCTCTATTTAATTTATTAGCATTGTATTAATAAATCTGTATTCTGGATTTCATATGTATTTTTGATTGTGTATTTTGACATCATAAGCCGGGCCGACTCGCAAAAGGTATATTTTGGATTTTCTGGTCGTGTAGACCCTCTTTATTATGTTATTGTATCATTATACACTGTATGATTGTGAAATATCCGGGTAGGGTATTTTTATTCCTTTATTACACTGTATGGATGTATATACCCGTGTGGGATATTTATGTATTAGTTGATGTATTATATATTCAGAATATTATCAACCATATAAAGAAAGTACTGTCCGATTTTCGTCGGATAAATATCTTTCCAAGACGTGACACTCGCAGTACTTCTTGAGGCATCCAAACTTCTTGCAATGGCATCCTTTATTGTGTTTTCCCACCAAAGTTAGTTCTCCTGCCTCATCCTATCATCGATAGCACATTAGTGTACGTCAGATTAAATGTGAATAAAATTTGCTTTAGTGAAAGCATATCCTCCTATCCCTAGTTGCGTGAGGATTACTATCAAGAGATTTAAGATTTAAATCTCAATTATAATATATTATAAAAAAAAATTTCCTTCAATGAAAAACGAACCTAAGAATATTAGTCATTTGAATGAGCCTCCATTAGCGCTTCTCGATTTACTCTGACGGTCGGTGGAAAAATTTTATATGACTGAATCGATCATCTCAAATTCGACGTTATCTGATTGATTAATTAATTAATTTTTTTTTTTTTTTTTGTAAGGGCTACTACCAATGTTTGGCCCGAAGGCATTTGGGATTGCGTTCTAGAATAGCTTCAATAGCCTCATGCCTGGCAGCTTCATTTTCAGCATTATTACAGCAGTTCGTGCAGTTGCAACCATCACAGTATACCCCAGATGCAAAACATTCACAATACCTATAAAACACAATGAGATTCACTTAAAGATATTAAACAAACTTGACAGAAAAAGATGATAATTATGACAAAGTCAGCCACTTTAATAGGATACCAAATTGTGATGCGACAGAAAATGCAGCTAGGGTGCCAAAAATATGATTTCATGTAAAGAGGACCAATATAAACTGTAATTTATTCATGTCGTGACATTACCTGTGATACATACCATTGAATTTAGGACATGGTAAAATAGGAGCACAGTTTTTCACATTAAGTCATTTTTAAAAGAACCAAAATGAAGCCTTTAAGCATTAGTTCAATCATAACTCATGTAGAGATCCACCACATACAAGAATGTAAATAAAAATGAATATTGTGTTGCTTTATATATGAAGGAACAGTAGATTATCGTTGTTTCATTGTATTCTCAATTGACTTTTTGTTCTTGTTCTGTGAATGAAAGATGAAGGCTAGCTGCATTTAGAATGCAATCCTAGATATCATTAGATGCAAACTTTTCACCAAAGTGGAACCAGAAGTATGCAATAAATCATATGCTTCGTAGAATCTGTTGCGAATCCTCTTTATGCAAGGAGGTAACATGATAATCTGTCCCCTCATAAACAATATCCAAAAACTACATCATGAAAGCATGAATATTAACATCAGAGAACTTTATCAAGCATAAATTCTCAATTAGTTATCATGAAGTAAGCATTACCTCACAAGACCAACGTGGATAAACTACCAAGGAAACAACATTTGTTTAACTTGAAAAAGGAAATGGCACTTCTTAACTACTAAAATACACTCAATCTGTAATCAAAACGATGCAGCTTCAAGTACTTCACGAATATTGCATAATTTAAAGCTCTTTCAGCACACCAAAAATGACATTACTTTGACCAATTAACCATGATATTAAATACCAGCTTACCAAATAAAGTATAATATATATATGTACGAAATGTATGTAATATCAACAAAATAACATTATCTTGTAACTGGAACATTGAATATGCATCATCAAAAATGATTATAAATCTTACTCCATTGACTTACAATTTCAAGCATCTTGAATGTTTGCAGTTGCAGTTCTTCTTTCTGGGAGTGCCTTCTTTGGTTTCATATCCTGGTCGTGATCGTTTCTTTGGGGATTCTGGCCTGATGAAGAGAAAGAGGATGACCAATAACTTAACATCAAATGTAAGTACCAATTGACTACAATATTTGTAAGGAGTTTCAAAAATCTTCAGAGGTTACCATACTTCTTATTTGATTGTATTTGCACATTTCCTCAGTAATGACATACAAACTCAAAGATTTAACTTAACCTATCAAGTACAAAATAGAGGCTTAACTGAAGAAAATAATCATGCTATCCATTTTTCTTAGTTGCTTAAAAACTTAGAGTTTACAACAAAATATACAGATTTTCCTATTGCTGCATCAAGCTTCAAAATAAAAACTTTTAAGAACGCCAGTCCTTCAATTATCAATCCCATCCTTCAACACAGTGCTAACATTTAAATTTTCAAAACTTTCAAGAAAGTTTTTTTATATTCTCAAATCGACTAACATTTCATTTTTGGCAATTGTTGAAGAAAGAAGATATTCTCAAAAAATGGAAGGACGCCCTGGCCTACTCAAAAATTGAAACTTGATTCAAAATGGAAATTTGGGAATCACAATGTGAGAGAAATCATAAATTGTAAAAGGAGAAACACTCCTGAAATTAGAAGTGCACATCCTAAAACCTTCAGTACAGGTCCCCAGTAGAAAATCCACAAAGAAGTGGCATCATCCCAAGAAACCTAGCCGACCGGCGGGAAAGAAGCGACGGAACTACGAACGATCAAGCAACAACTATAACTTAATCCCATATAGACGAACTTACACGGGCAAAGGAACCGAGGGGCGGGAGGCCGGCAGCGGAGACAGCGTCGGCATGGGAACTGGCAGCGATTGCTGCTGCGGCTGAGGCGGCGGCGGCTGTTGTGGCGGTTGCTGTGGTGGTTGCTCAGGAGGCACCGAAGAGTTTGTAGGAGCAATAGAACTCGGATATTCGGAGGTGGTGAAATCCAGCTGACGGACGGACTTTTTCGGAGGGAAATCCGACGAGGCCGATGTGGCAGCAGGTGGATTCCCTGGCTCCATCGGAGCCCTCGAATCGGAGTCCAAGGATTTCAACAAGGGAAGCCTCCAAAGATGCCTCGGAGCGGCCTCAGATCCCAGCGGAAGAACCGAGCCCTCGGTTGCGTCTGGGAATCCAATCAATTCGCCTCCGCAGATCGAGAGGCGAGGCGGGAAGATCGAGAGAGGGAAGTGTCCTTCGGAAGTTGGAATCGGAGGAAGACGAAGGTGAACGGCGGCGGCGCAGGGAAAGCGCGAGGTTTTTTCAATCGGATGCGGGAAATTTTGGAGTGGAAGAATAGGGAAGGAGGCGAGGCCAAGACGAGGAAGTAAATAGCTTTCTCCTCTCTTTCTTCTTTTCTTTTTCTCTCTCTTTCCGCTCCGCTTGAAATCAAATTCAGATATTTGACGGACGAGATTCGAGGCTCTAAAATATCGAACAGTCAATAGAAGAGGAAAAGATCTGACGGTTAAAATTCATAGGTCTTGTTAAGGGTCATCATTTGCCGTCGGATTCGATTAGATTCAATTACTCCCTTAGTCTTTGTTACAATAAGATATGTATTTAATTGACTTAAGAATAGGTCTAAGCAAAATATCGGTCAAAACATAAATCATTAATGGACCGAACCGATTGAAATTGAAAGTTTATTTGATTAATTTAAAATTTTAATTTTTTTTTTAAAATATTGATTAATTTAGTTTCAAATTTAAAATTTAAGATATTAATTTAATCAATTAAATTAAAGTTTAAGACTAAATTGATGGATTATTATTCATAAAAAAAATCAATTATTTTATTTTTTTACTAAAATAATAGTTTTTTTATCAGTTCAGTTTATTTTATTTTCATAAAAAAAATTTAATCAATTCAATTAATTAAAAAAAAAACAATTTTGATTTAACTGATTTAATTTGTTTTATTATTAATTGATTGTTCATCCTACTAAAGACAATAAATTTCAATCCTATAATTTTAGGTGTGAGGGAGTTAAAATTATGCAACTATCTTGGACATAGGCACAGTGGAATAATCTAAATTTATAAGTGAAATTTAGACTTTATTATTGTTGACTCAGTTTGACGAGGACAAGTTTATTATAGACTTTATTATTGTTTTTTTTTTTTTGCCACAAAAAAAAAATGTCGACACTTGGAGTTCAATATTGAGGATTTTGTATTAGTAATTTTAATTAAGAATTATTTTATCGTTGAGGAGTATGTTAAATTATCAGTCAAAAAATTGATCATATCGAGATTATCGAGATGATAAACTTTAATATTTATCGTTTGACTATTTAGTGATATTCATATTATTGATGTTTTTAATGTGAAATATGTTTCTTTTGATAATAATATAATAAATGATTCAAGGATAAATTTTTTCTATTCAAAAAAGAATAATGCAAAACAAGCTTAGTCTTTTTTCGAATTTTATCGAGTTAAAATTTTAAGATTATTTTTATTTTTTTAAAATTAGAGTTTTGAGTATATTTAAATATTTTTTAATTGTTATTCGGGAGTTTTTTATCAATAATAATTTTTGGTCATGTTATTTTTTTCTCAAATTAATAATTGAGTTTTGAAGATTATTTTTGATATTTATATTCAAATCAATAGAATAAATAATTTCCGTGTATTAATTTTCATAAGAAATTTCAACGATTCAGTTAGTAAAAAAAATTAAAATAAATGTTATCTAATATAATACTACATATTATTTCTAGAATACGAAATTATAGAATATAAAACAGTAGGATATATTTACATAAAATCATATTATATATATATAATTTTAATATCCTCTGCGTATTTATAAGAGCGAATGTGGATGACACCTATGTGATTACCTGACACGATTTTTAATAATATTTTTTAATCCCTCTTTTCCTTTTCTCTTCTTTCGCGTGAGATTTATTTGATCCCGATTCTTATTCCTTTTTTCCCAAAACTTACTTAGACTCTCTTTCTCTCCTCTCTTCCCCCAGTTCTCTAAATCCTAAAGCTCACATCGGTCATGCCGCCTCTCTTGGGATCTCTCACTTCCGTCGCTCGTTCTCGCATCATTTCTGTGGATCTCTCACGATCGCTGCTCCCTTAAGGATGTGTAGTTGAAAAATTAAGATAATTCCTCTATTTTTGCTAAAAGTTTTAATTTTCTGTAATATACTTGAAAGTTGAACTTCAATCAGAATTGGATCTTTATTAATTTTGGTGATTGATGATACTCTATTACATAGGATATATCTCATAGTGAGAAAGTTCAAGTGCTGATAAATCCACCATTGATTGAGTTAAATGAAACGTTGGTGCTGATTTTCTCAAAACAACATCATGTTGGTACTATTTTTTTCGTGGTGCTGTTTTGAAAAAATAACACCACGTTGGTGTTCTTTTGAACAAAATCAGTACCAACTTGGTACTATTTTGAAAAAAAATAACAACGTCATAATTTTCATCATGTTTCATGATTTATTTTGTAGTTGATTGATAGTAAGGCATACGTGGTGTTGTTTTGAAAAAAAAAACACCAATGTCAGAATTTTCACCATGTTTCATGATTTATTTTGTAGTTGATTGATAGCAGGGCATAGAAGCTGTAATTTTAAATGTCATTTGGAAATTTGTTATATAATGATTTTGTTGGTTTTGAGGTATTGAGCTTTTACTTTCTACAATGTACTTGGTGTAATGATCATTTAACTCGATTGAATGAGGATTAGCGTGGTTGATTCAATTGTTTCATTAGGCCTTTCCAGTATTGATGTAAAAGATTTTAATCTTTTTGTACACAGTAATGCTGGTATGAAAAGATCAGCACCAATTTTCGAAAACCAATGACCACGTTGGTATTGGTTTTGAAAGACCAATATCAACGTGGTGTTGGTCTTTCAAAACCCGCACCATGAACCATGCCACTTGGCACAAGGCCATAAGTTCTTGTGGGAGGCTCAAAACCAGGATTGGAGTCTCAGAACCAATGTTGGTGTTGTTTTTTAAATCCCAACACCAACGTACCTAGTATTACAAAGTAAAGATTTTTTTTCCTGAATTTTGTATTGTTATAATTATTATCATCTTTATTTTGTAATTCACATAGATCTGTGTATGATTCTTCCTTTTCATGACTGAACAAAGAAATTTACAGACATACTATATTTTGGATGAAAATTTGATTACAGTGAGTATCACGAATCAAGCAAGAAAACTGTTGCTTGATATTTTGATTATAATTTAATTTCTCAATCTATTAGTTTTATTAAATTTTGTAAATATGATGATATGTTGATTTTCAGATCAATTATAGATAATCAAAATGTGACAAGTGATGATGACACATATGAAAAAGATTTGTCATTTATAGTCGGTACTATCAAATTTTCTTTTAATTAAATTATAACGGTTGATTAAGAAATTAAAGTTGATAATTGTTTTTATTGTTGCAGGTTCTAACAACATGCCTTAGGATGAATGAAGGTTTCAAATTTTCACTATGATTCTAAGTTCTTCTGTTCATGCAAATTGAAATTTAAATATACTTCAACCAATAAAAGGTTTGTTGAAGTTAAATAAGATTGCTAACTTCTTCTGTTCATATAAAAAATAGAATATTCTCATGATTTATGATTACACATGAAAAACTAAGTTTTTTAATAATTAAGAAGCAGATTGGTGTAAGACTTTTATTATTCTATTTTAGCGTATCCGAATGCAAATATTTTCAAGCTCACAACCGATATAGACTTAAGAAATTCATTCTGATATGAATAATGAAAATAAAAATTTATTCTGTATAAACCATTCATTATTTTATGATTATTGTAATTTGTTTACATTGATTTGTATCACACACATGTTTATATTCGTGAACTGAACATGCCCCATATCCCAGCAAAGTTGAAGAGAAGAAGTTTCCTTAGTATTGACATTTGGAGTGTTTTCTTAATCTGTAAATGTGTGAGACATCGCATTTGACTTGTTTGGCATTGGTATAGACAATTTTCCTCATATGAACTGGAATTTATAAAATTGGAATTTTTAACTATTGGTTGATATTTTATATCTGTCATATTTTTAACAAAGGTTTACAATTTTAAGTAAAACTCAGTTCTGCATATAATTATACCAATATTGAAAGTGAAATGATATCATTGAATAGAAGCCATTGATGATGACATTCATAAAATACTCACTAGCAATTAAAACAGGATATTGAGTTTGATCTTCATATACTCCAGCACCATGGTGGTGTTGGTCTTGCAAGATCAGCACCATGAATCGTGTCACTTGGTACGCGGCCATAACTTCTTATGGGAGACTCAGAACCTTGGTTGGAGGTCATATATACATCCCATACACTCACCTTTTCCACCCCATTGAAAAATTTTAAAATTTCAAGCTATCTAGGTCATTAATGGGTTTCAGTCAAACCCATTGATGAACCTATAGAGCTCAGATCATACCCAATCCAACTCCTGCAGGTTCACATGGGTCAAGGAGTCCAAATATGTTCTCATTATTGTTTGTAGACCTTCCCAACATTGATCCAAAAGGTTTCAATTTTTTTTTACACTGTGGTGCTAGTCTTGCAAAACCAGCACCACTATGGTGCTAATCTTCGAAAACCAGCATTAGCCGTTTTGATGAGAACCCACGACCACGTTGGTGCTGGTTTAGAAAGACCAGCACCAACATAGTGTTGGTCTTGCAAAAACAACACCATGTTGGTGCTGGTCTTGCAAGACTAGCACCATCAACCATACCACTTGGCACGCAGTCATAACTTCTTATGGAAGACTCAAAACCATGGTTGGAGTCAATATATACTTTCCAGACACTTACTTCTTCCACCTCATTGAAAAATTTCAGAATTACAAGCTTCCTAGGTCGATCAATGGATTTTGGTCAAAACTCATTGATAGACCTATAGAGCTCAGATCGGACCCAATCCAACTCCTGTGGGTTCACATGGGTCAAGAGAGTCCAAATATGTCCTCATTGTTATTTTTAGACATTCCCAACATTGATACAAATGGTTTCAATTTTTTTTACACTGTGGTGCTGGTCTTGCAAAAACCAGCACCACATTAGTGTTGATCTTCGAAAACCAACACCAGTCGTTCTGATGAGAACTCATGGCTACGTTGGTGCTAGTTTAGGAAGACCAGCACCATCAACCGTGCCACTTGGCACATGGCCATAACTTCTTGTGGGAGACTCATAACCACGGTTGGAGACTATATATACATTCTAACACTCTAATCTTCTATTCCATTGCAAAATTACAGAAATCCAAATTATCTAGGTCCATCAATGAGTTTCGGTCAAAACTCATTGATGGACCTAGAAAACTTAGATTTGACCCATTTTAAGTCTTGTGGGATCACATGGCTCACGAGAGTCCAAATGTGTCATAACTTGCAAATTTTAGACCTTCCAAACATTGCTCCAAACAATATAGAGAATTTTTCACATAGTGGTGTTGGTCTTCCATCAATGAGTTTCGATCAAAACTCATTGATGAACCTAGAAAACTCAGATCAGACCCATTTTAAGTCTTGTGCAATCCCATAGCTCACCGGAGTCCAAATGTCCTAACTTGCAAATTTTAGACCTTCCAAACATTGCTCCAAATGATATGGAGATTTTTTCACATAATAGTGTTGATCTTCAAAAACTAGCATCAGCATCCATGCCACTTGACACATGATCGTAACTTCTTATGAAAGACTCATAACCATGGTTAGAGGTCATATGTACATTCTAAACACTCTAATCTTCCATTCTATGAAAAAATTATAGAAACCCAAGCCATCTAGGTCCATCAATGAATTTTGGTCAAAATACATTGATGGACCTAGAAAACTCAGATCAGACTCATTTCAAGTCCTGTGGGATCACATGACTCACGGGAGTTCAAATGTGCCATAACTTGAAAATTTTAGACCTTCCAAACATTGCTCATAACGATATGAATTTTTTTTCACATAGTGGTGTTGATTTTCAAAGACCAACACCAGCATCCATGTCACTTGGCACGCGACCATAACTTCTTATGAAAGACTCATAACCACGGTTAGAGGTCATATGTACATTCTAGACACTCTAATTTTTCATTTCATGGCAAAATTACATATATCCAAGCCATCTAGGTCTATAAATGGGTTTCGGTCAAAACTCATTAATAGACCTAGAAAACTCAGATCGAACCCATATCAAGTCCTGTGGGATCACATGGCTCACGGGAGTCCAAATGTGTCCTAACTTATAAATTTTAGACCTTCCAAACAATGCTCCAAAAGATATAAAGATTTTTTTTCACATAGTGGTGTTGGTCTTCAAAGATCAGCACCAACATCCATGTCACTTGGCAGAGAGCCATAACTTCTTGTGAAAGACTCATAACCATAGTTGGAGGTCATATATACATTTTAGACACTCTAATCTTCCATTCCATGGCAAAATTATAGAAATCCAAGTCATCTAGGTCCATCAATGAATTTCGGTCAGAACTCATTGATGGACCTAGAAAATTCAGATTGGACTCATTTCAAGTCCTGTGGTATCACATGACTCACGGGAGTCCAAATGTGCCCTCACTTGCAAAATTTAGACCTTCCAAACATTGCTCCAAACGATATGGAGATTTGTTCATATAGCGGTGCTGGTCTTCAAAGACTAGCACCACATTGGTGTTGGTCTTTGAAAATGTGGTGCTGGTCTTTGAAGAATAACACCAGCTTCCATGTCACTTGGCACGTAGTCATAGCTTCTTGTGGGAGTCCCAAAACTATAATTGGAGGCTATATATACTTTCTAGACACTTACCCCTTCAATCTCATGCTAAAATTTTAGAATTCCACTCCCCCTAGGTCAATTAATGGGTTTCGATTAAAATTCATTGATGAACCTAGAGATCTCAGATCGGACTCATTCCAAGTCTTGTGGGTTAATATGGGTCAGAAGACTCCAAATATGCTCTCATTTACTATTTTTATACCTTCCCGACATTGATCCACATGATTCTAATCTTTTGTGTATATAGTGATGCTGGTATGACAAGACTAATACCAAAGAGGTGCTGGTCTGCGAATACTAGCAATAAGCTTTTCGATGAGAACTCAAAGCCATGTTGGTGCTGGTATGACAAGACCAGCACCAAAGTAGTACTGGTTTTGCAAGACCAGCACCAAGTTGGTGCTGGTCTTCCTAAACCAGCACTAAGATCCGTACCAGTTGACACGAGACCATAGCTTCTTATGGGAGTATCAGAATCATGATTAGATGTCATATATACATTCTAGACACTCTTCCCTTCTATATCATGCCAAAATTTCAAAATTTCAAGTCTCCTAGGTCAATTAATGGGTTTTGGTCAAAACCTATTGATGGACCTAGATGACTCCGATCGAACTCATTCCAAATCCTGTGGGTTAACATGGGTCAAGAGAGTTCAAATATGCCCTCCTTTATTATTTATAGACCTTCCCATCAGTGCTCACAATATTTTGAAAATTTCTGAAAATTGTGGTGCTATTTTGAGAAGATCAGCACCATGTTGGTGCTGATGTTCTCAAAACAGCACCAAGCTTTGTAAGAAAAAATATCACGGTGGTGCTGTTACTTGAATCCCCAAGTCTAGATATCCTGCCAACTTATTGTTTAAAGTTTAGATATGAACAACTTTGATACTTAATATAGAAGATACACCTAACATTCTCTTTTATGTTTGTCTGATCAGATTAACAAAATCAAGCTTCAGAGAACACTTGAACATTAGTAGTGATGAAATAGTGAGCATGAATGAGATAGCAGAAATAGTACAATGCCCTTTAAAAATAAGAACCATTCAATCCATTACCTAGATACACCTAGTAATTTACAACTAGTAATTTATAAGGGTTATATACAAAAATAGTAATTTACATTATTTATATACAAAAAAATAATTTACATCGATTAGATACAAAATATTAATTTACATAGTATCAAATAGTCAATTCTGTGTCACCATAAATATTGTGTAATCAATATTAAAATCACTAGATCACTATAGTTTCATAGTTGGAATTTGAAAGTTGAGTTCATTATCTTGTTCCCCACCACATATCTGTAACTCTTCATGTATTTTGCTGTGACTTTTCAATACTTCCATAATATAGTGATTCAATGAATTGTAATACAAAAACTGAGAGTAGAATCTGTAAACAAATAATGACAATAATTAGTACAAGACTATTAATAATATAAGGTTATATAATTACTTACGCTGAGGTTTGGTTGGGTGAATGCACTTATCCAATGTGGTGCTATTTTTGCAAGACCAACACCATGTTGGTGCTGGTCCTACTAAATCAGCACCAACGTGATCGTGGGTTCTCATTAGAACGGATGGTGCTGATTTTTACAAGACCAGCACCACAGTGTAACAAAAAATTGAAACTATTTGGATCAATATTGGGAAGACCTACAAACAATAATGAGGACATATTTGGACTCCCTTGACCCATGTGAACCCATAGGAGTTGGAATAGGTTTGATCTGAGATATATAGGTTCATCAATGAATTTTGACTGAAACTCATTAATTGACCTAGGGAGCTTGGAATTCTAAAATTTTTTAATGGGGTGGAAGAGGTGAGTGTCTTGGATGTATATATGACCTCCAACCAAGGTTCTGAGCCTCTCACGAGAAGTTATAGTCGTGTGCCAAGTGACACGATTCATGGCGCTGATCTTGCAAGTCAACACCACCGTGGTGCTGAAGTATATGAAGATCAAACTCAATATCTTGTTTCAATTGCTGTGAGCATTTTATGAATGACAGCATCAATGGTTTCTATTCAATGGTATCATTTCACTTTCAATATTGGTATAATTCACATGTGGAACTAAGTTTCACTCAAAATTGTAGATCAAGATTCAATTCACATGAAGAAAATTCCAACAATTAAAAAATCCACTTTTACAAATTTTAATTCACATGAGGAAAATTGTCTACACCAATGTCAAACAAGTCAAATGCGATGTCTCACACATTTGCAGATTAAGGAAGCACTCCAAATCCTGATACTAAGGGAACTTCTTATCTTCAACTTTGTTTGGGTATGGGGCATGTTCAATCTACGAATATAAATCTGTGTGTGATACAAATCAATGCAAGCAAATTGCAATAAATATAAAATAATGAATGGTTTATACAGAATGAATTTCCATTTTCATTATTCATATCAGAATGAATTTCCAAAGTTTGTATCGGTTGTGATCTTGGAAATATTTGCATTCGAATATACTAAAATAGAATAATAAAAGTCTTATACAAATTTGCTTCTCAACTATTAAAAGACTTAGTTTTACATTTGTAATCATAAATCATGAAAATATTCTGTTTTTACTTGAACAAAAGAACTTAGCAATCCTATTTAACTTCAAAAATCCTTTTACCGGTTGAAGTATATTTAAATTTCAATTTGCATGAAAAGAAGAAGTTAGAATCATAGTGAAAATTTGAAACCTTCATTCATTCTATGACATATTGTTAGAATAATCAATAATAAAGACCAAGTATATTGTAGAAAGATAAAGTCTAATACCTCCAAACCAACAAAACCATTGTATAGCAAACTTTCAAATGACATTTAAAATTACAACTTCTATGTTCTGCTATCAATCAACTATAAAATAATTCATGAAACATGGTAAAAATTCTGACATTAGTACTGTTTTGAAAAAAAACAACATCAATGTGGTGCTGGTTTGAATAAAATAACATCAACGTGGTACTGATTTGAAAAAAAAATCGCACCAACGTGGTGCTGGTTTGAACAAAACAGCACCAACGTGGTGCTGGTTTGAAAAAAAAATAGCACCAACGTGGTGATGGTTTGAAAAAAATAACACCAATGTGGTGATGATTTGAACAAAACAACACCAACATGATGCTATTTTTTTACGTGGTGTTGTTTGAAACAAACAACACAAAAAAAAATAGCACTACGTTAGTGCTATTTTAAAAAAAAATGTTGTTTTGAAAAAACAGCACCAATATGGTGTTGGTTTGAACAAAACAACACCAATGTGGTGCTGTTTTGAACAAAACAGCATCACGTATGCTCTACTATTAATTAACTACAAAATAAATCATGAAATATGATAAAAATTCTGACGTTTATGTTGGTTTTGTTCAAAAGAGCACCAACATGCACCAACGTTCTATTTAACTCGATCAATTGTGGATTTGTCAACACTTGAGCTTTCCCACTATGAGATACATCCTATGTGATAGAGTACCATCAATCACTAAATTAATAAAGATCAAACTCTGATTGAAGTTCAACTTTCAAGTATATTACAGAGAATTAAAACTTTTAGCAAAAATAGAGAGATTACCTTGATTTTTCAGCTGCACATCTTTAAGGGAGCGGCGGTCGCGAGGGATCCACAGAGAGATGACGCAGGAACGAGTGGTGGAAGCGAGGGATCCTAGGAGAGGCGGCACGGTCGGCATGGGCTTTAGGGTTTAGGAAACCGAGGGAAAGAGAGGAGAGGAAGAGAGTCCAAGCATCTGAAGTTTTGGTATCCTGCACACCCTTAAATGAGCAACCGTGTGCGATAGCCTACGTGGGCACCTGATGCGACTTTTAGCAATGTTTTTTAATTCCTCTCTTCCTTGCGCGGGATTTATTTGGCATCGATTCTTATTCTTTCCCCAGAAAACTTCAGATGCTTAGACTCTCTTCCTCTCCTCTCTTTCCCTCGGTTCCCTAAACCCTAAAGCCCACGCCGACCGTGCTGCCTCTGTTGGGATCCCTAACTTCCGCCGCTCGTTCTCGCATCATCTCTATGTGGATCCCTCATGACCGCCTCTCCCTTAAGGATGTGTAGCTGAAAAATCAAGATAATCCCTCTATTTTTGCTAAAAGTTTTAATTTTCTGTAATATACTTGAAAGTTGAACTTCAATCAGAGTTTAATCTTTATTAATTTGGTGATTAATTGTACTCTATCACATAGTATGTATCTCGTAGTGAGAAAGCTCAAGTGTTGACAAATCCACAATTGATCGAGTTAAATAGAACGTTGGTGCTGTTTTTTTTGTGGTGTTGTTTTAAAAAAAAAACAGCATCACGTTAGTGCTCTTTTGAACAAAACCAGCACCAACGTCAAAATTTTCACCATGTTTCATGATTTATTTTATAGTTAATTGATAGCAGGGCATACGTGGTGCTAAAAACAGCACGAACATTGTGTTGAAAATAGCACCAACGTGGTGTTATTTTTTTCAAACTAGCACTATGTTTGTGTTATTTTGTTTAAACCAACACCACGTTGGTGTTGTTTTGTTCAAACCAGCACCACGTTGTATTTTTTTTTACAAAACAACACCACTTTAATACTATTTTTTTCAAAACAGCACCACGTTAGTATTTTTTTATTCAAACCAGCACCATGTTGGTGCTGTTTTGTTTAAACCAGCACCACGTTGGTGCTGGTTTGAATAAAACAGTACTAATATCAGAATTTTTACTATATTTCATGATTTATTTTGTATTTAATTGATAGCAGGGCATACATGGTGTTGTTTTTTTTCAAAACAGCACCAACGTAGTATTGTTTTGTTCAAACTAGCACCACGTTGGTGCTATTTTTTCAAACCAGCATCATGTTGTGCTATTTTTTTTCAAACCAGCACCACGTTGTGCTATTTTTTTTCAAAACAGCACCATGTTGGTGTTATTTTGTTTAAACCAACACCAATGTCAGAATTTTCACCATGTTTTATGATTTATTTTGTAGTTGATTGATAGCAGGGCATAAAGGCTATAATTTTAAATGTCATTTGAAAGTTTGTTATATAATGATTTTGTTAGTTTGGAGGTATTGGGTTTTTATTTTCTATAATGTACTTGGTGTAATGATCATTCAACTCGATTGAATGGAGATTAGTGTGATTGATTCAATTATTTCATTAGGCCTTCCCAGAATTCAAATTTTCTTTTAATTAAATTATAACGGTTGATTAAGAAATTAAAGTTAATAA
>JBBUKS010490935.1:0-15337 GCA_038050645.1 Hedychium gardnerianum
CAATAGGAACAATGCGCTTTGATTGTTGTAATAGTTTTATTTGTTCTATAACATATTGAATGAATTATTATTATGATTGTTGTAAAGAGAATGGTTGTTGTTGTTTGTTGATGTAATATTTAATATATTAACATTTGTAAGTTTGTAGCTTCTATATTGATCTTTTAGCTTCTCATATTTTAACTAAATGCTTTTTTACCTTACCCCTTATGTGCTATGCATCCCATCGTGTTGTTTTGTTTAGTTCATCATCTTAGTTTAACTTAGTTTTTTTTTTTACAAAAGGTATGTTATGTAATTGAATTTTACAAAACTTGATTGTTGTATTGTTATATTACAGGAAATTCAAAACTTTACATTAACATCTACAAAAAAGATTGATGTATCATCTTTAGAGCAAAAGTTATTTGGGATTTCTCCATCTGCGTTAAGTGTATCTATTATACCTGTAACAACCTATTTCATTTGATACATACTGAGTAAAATTATTCTTTATTCCTGCGCGGAGACTGGAAGATGATCCATAGAAAAATCGAACTGTTGACTGGACGACTGCAAGGTGGAGTTATCTGGCTGATCTACAAGACTTGATTCCGATCGGGGTGGCACCGCTGGTCTACCGCTCCAGATGTCCGGTCGGATATCTGCGCAGATCAGAGAGAGACACGGAGGTGGCTGATCTACAAGACTTGACTCCGATCGGGATGGCACCGCTGGTCTACCGCTTCAGATGTCAGGTCGGATATCTGCGTAGATCAGAGAGAGACATGAAGGGTTAACAGAGAGAAAATATGTAGCAAAGATTACCTGTCCACTTGTGATAATCAGCCTCACATCTTATTCTCCATCTCGCCACTTGTCTGTGGGACCGATAGAAACCCTACCAAAGCTAAGAGTTAAGATGAGGTGGTTGTCTTGATGATCTCACTGAACGAACAATTAGCCGTTCTCACAATAGAGGAAGTCGAATCGAAGAATCAGAGAACTATTCAAAGAGAGGAGGATGAAGAGAAACAAAGGCTAGTGAACGCAACCTCTTGACGAACCCTAAGCACAAGAACCAATAGAAAACATTAGGTGTAGGGAACGAGGACACTAAAAGAATAAATGTCCGCAAGGGAGAAGGTCAAGGCGAAGTCAAAAGAATCATGCTCATGATACAAAAGCAAAAAAAAACCACATTGTATATTTAGCATGCAATGAGAAGGGACATTAATCTCCCAATGGGAGGCAACCTAAAACACACTTTTTTTTATTCTCTCCGACAATGTCACAAGCTGCAAATCAACTTGACACAAGATTTAGGCACTAAAACTACATTTTTTTTATATTTGGAAGCATGTAATGTTATGATTTTCATGGCCCAAGCTAATATATTTGCAAATTAACTTGCATTGCAAAAAAAAAAGGCATCTAATAGTGCATAAAGTGCCATTTGCAAATCAACTTACAGGAAGATTTAGTAGACACCTAAAACCACTCAGGTGTTCAAGTTGAAGAACCTCAGAGAATTTAAAAAGAGAAACTTTTTATAGTACGAGCTAATTTGCATTGAGGAATATGATAAAGAATATACGCAAAATTTTGGACTCATACAAAATATTTTTTGACATCTAAATTAGAAATATTCAACTTGGGTGTTTTAAAAGATAAACATCGGATAATTTTCTCATCTTCACAATAAATTGATTAAAAAATCACCTCACGATGCATTTTAGGAGGATAAAAATCATAGCTAGGGATGTTATGGAACGGTGACTACCCTTATTGAAATGCTATTTGAAAGGTAAAATGGTATTTGACAGTAACTAGATGATACAACAAAGGATGAGTGGTTTGAAACTAAACAATGAAAAAATTAATAGTTAGATCTTTACTAACCAGTTTGGGAGCTTTATCAACAGATTTTGCAGCTGAAAAACAGAGAAATTTAAATAAACAATAGTTGAGGTATTATGAGAAAGATCAAATTATTTCTAACTGGTTATAAAGACTCATGTGATTGAAAATTCTGGTTGAAGTTGCCAGATTCCTTGAAGAGTTGTTCAAAGTGAGGCTTGCAATACAAAACACCTTCCATTGATGAATATGTACTTAGCTGAGGAGAATGGATAAATAATTAGAAGCACTAGTATTTTATTCTACTCAAATTCTATGACTATAAAGTACCTAGCAATAACTGTAGTAATATTTAAACAAAGTAAATCATCATTTTTTCAACATTTACTAATGTTTTTATTGGAAGATGCAACAAACAAAAGATGAAGAGCAGAAAATTCTCCTGAATGCTAAATAATTATTTATGCAATTGCCAACCGCTTTCAACAAAAAATATTGAAATTTCTCATAACATGATTTAACTTATTCAACTGACAGTGGTTAATGATCATGCCTAGTAATATTCTATCAAAACTAAGAAAGTTGAAACCGAATATAGCCAAAACATTGCAGCCTTCCCATCATCAGCAGCAATTTCTTATTAGTAGCAGGTTCTGAGGAACAACTCGTCTTTTGTCTTTGGAGTTCTAAATTAAGAAGCGATACATAACTTGTATTTTTCTTTTTTTTTTGATAATCTAAATATTAACTCTTCGAACCGACTAATAATGAGCTTCCAAAGTGTGTTCATTGTTCAAAGATCAAAACATTAATGAGCTTCCAAAGTGTGTTCCTCTACTACCCTATCTCATCCAAATAATATTCAAGCCCTAAAACACTATGAATTATACATTTCATCTATAGCATGTGATATAAAAAAAATCTAAGAATACTAAATTTATTGATAATTCATCCATTATGGATGATAAAGAGAGAAAAAAAATGCAAGTTGAACTCTTTTTGCTGGTAAAAGTTAATGTAAACTAACTCATGCTTTAGAAAAAAAAAATAGAGAAATAACTTGATTACTCAATACCTAAGTTGAATTGAGAGAAAAGTGAAGAGGGTCTTTAATAGAAACAAAGACAGTAAGTTGATGAGTCTAACAAGATTTAGATGGGTAAACCTTCTATTTTAAAGGAGCTCATTGCTGTTAAGAACCGTACTGCAGTTGAAGTACCTATCAAGAAATCTAGAAAGAGAATCATTATAGAGCACACAAATGGGAATTCTCTCACCAAACTCTATGTGCAAGGACAACAACTACTAAAGTAACAATTAAAACCAGAAATATTAAGAATAATCACTGGCAGTAAATTTATATAACTTTAACGCAGGGAAGATGAACCACACCGTCTTCTTTAATCTTGCTCATGTAGTCACCTGGAATGATTGAATTGTTTGATCAAACTAAGGAGAGTATCATATTTGGAAATTAACCTATGAGAGTCTTTTAAATGAAAATTGAGGGAGAGGGAATCTTTACTTAAATAAACATCTTTACCTCGGAATAACTTAAGGAAAATCAAGAACTCAGGAAAAAGATGAGAATCGCCTAGTGGCGAAAAAGAACATGAAGAACATAGCAAGGTTGAGGGTAGGGTTTGGAATGTGAGGGACCACGTAAAGCTTCAATGCTAGATGATACACTCTTTTTGAAGAAAATAGTTCCATTTAGTGTTGAAGATTGATGCCTTATTGGAAAAAGTTTGCACTTTAACACCCATCATGGGCATCAGAAAGAAGAAGAGTTGTGCCTAAATTTTAGTCATGGTTCATGTTTAAGTATCTTCAAAGTAGAGAAATATTTCAAATGCATATAAAGTACAGGCTGCTTTTTTGATATTGATATGCAATTAACAGTACATACCATCACATTGTCAAAAAATTCTTAGCAATTGATCCTGCATAAAAGAATGTTAACAAAATAGTGTAGCAAGGAGTGAAGGGGAAAAGATTTGTTAAAACTAATTGAAAATATAAGACAAATTGCTTAATCTGATATGGTGAGAATTGAAACAAAGTTCGCATTTCAACAAGAATTCAATTGGTGAATTAAATATGTGCACTTGGACTAAAAATAACGTCAAATGACTTGAGGCCGAAGAGCAATTATATAATAAATGTTTATTCCACACTGGGAATAAGTCATCTCTAATGTTGTTCTTGATGGTGATCTATATAAACAAAGGAATGAAAATAAAATGAGCTCGACTCAAAATTAAATCAATCTAAAAATTCTCAATCCGAATCTAAAATCTCAATATGAACTTAATTTTTTTCAAATCGACTCGAATTGAATTAACAGGTCAAATTATTTTTGACACTCCTACATTTGATCGACTTTCTAAAACAACATGAACACTCCTCTAATCGAATTAACAGGTCAGATTTTAAATTCGCTTACAGGCAGCCCACCTTAAACAATCAATTAAACTCACACATCACCCGCTCCATGTCACCCATCAAATAACCAATAATCTTTTTCTTAAAATAATAATAATAATAATAATAATAATAATAATAATTTTATTAGAAAGAAGATGAACTAAATAATAAATAAATCTGAGACAATCAGTTTGATCTTATGAAAAAAATTTACTGGTCATCAAAGTAAATCAAAAAATGCTCGCGGCGGGTGAGTCAGAAGCCTAGCATCCTTTGGTTGCGTATCCCATTTGGAAGAAAAATCCCTACAAATCCGTCATGGTTGAGGATCAAACCGTGAGTGTCTGATAGACAACCTACGCGTCCTACCACTGCACTGTAGCTTCAGGGGCGATTAATTTGTACTTGTCTTTCTCCCTAATTTCTCTCATTTGGTAACTCTCTCACACAACCGTGATTCATTATTCCTATTCCCCACGCAATCGGCAATCAATTCTCATACAAACACACTTATGATGATTGAACTATTGATGAAGTTGGGACACCACGTCAGGAGGCATTGCACTTCCTGAATTTACTTGGTGGATGGAATGTCAGGCTGTATCATCTATTCTAGGATTAGTCGGAATGTAAAATCTGGATACTGGTATAAAAAAGAAGAAAAAATTATTCTTATTCCCCACTTCTGCCAACTTAGGAGTGTTAAAAACAAACCCGATTCGCTAACCCGACCTGAGTCGAATCAAAAATCGATTATCAATCCGACCCAAACCCACCACCGAACTGATCACCAAATTGACACCCCAATCCAACTCCTTACTCACTCTAATTTTTTAACAATTTGTCTCAAAAAAAAGCTATCACATAAAAAAAAAGACAAAAGAAAGAAAAACCTCGGCCATCACATCTTTAATCAATCTTTTAATTGCAAATTATTCAAGAACAACTTAAGTTGAAGTGCATGGTATTTTACAGTATAAAATAAAATGAAAATTTCATTTCAACCCCGAGGGCAGCAACAAAGTATTTAAATTATCATCCAAATATTCATAATTCAATTTTTAATTTTGATATATTTGTAAGAATTTTTTTCTTTAAATGAGACACGCAACCAAAAAATACTAAATTTCTGAACCGTCCGCCGTGAGTATTTCCTGATTACCCTGGCGATTGGTGAAAAATTTCCATGGAATAAGGCCGATCGTCCTAGGTTCACTTGTTACCTGATTTTTTTTTCTTTAAAAAGGGTGATTTTTAAAATCTTCGCTAATGTTTGTAGAGGCAGGACACCCACGCTGTCACTCAGGCACACGTGGTTCAATTCTCAGCTATGACACATTTATAGAGATTTTTTCTCCAAATGGGACACGTAACTAAGAGATGTTGGGCTTATAGGTCGTTCACCGTGAGCACTTCCCGATTTATCCTAACGATCGGTGAAAACCTTTCGTGGAGCCGAGCCGGTCACCCTAGGTTCGATGTTACTTGATACATCATTTTCCAGGCATCCGCGGTTTGATCTTCAGCTATGATGAATTTGTAGGGATTTTTTTTTCCAAATGGAGCACACAACCAAGGGATGTTGGGTTTCTGGGTCACCCGTCGCGATTGCTTCCCAATTTATTTTAACGGTCATTAGAAAAACCAAATCGATCACCTCAAATTCGATGTTGATTAGTATATCATTTTTTTTTCTTTCAAAGGTGATTTTTAAAATCTCCACTAATGTTTGTCTTTTTTAAAATGATCTCCAAAATTTGAGTTAATTAACAGTGAAATATCTTCTACGATTTCTATTTTGTTTTCAAAATATTAATCTACATCAGATGGTTATTTAGAAGGTAAAATAAATATTTTACTCATAGTAAGTACATTTTAACAACAAAAATGAAAATCTTAAGGGTGTTTTCATATTAGTCAAATTAAGGGTATTTAAAAAAAACTAGTAAATATTAGAGGAAATTCTTAATTCTTTAAAATGCCTTTTAAGATTTTAAAACAATCAAAATAAACCCCCTATATTTTCAAACTTTTTATTTCAACAGAAATCATTAAAATTCTCTCATGTTACTTTTCCATAAAAAATAATCATATTAATTAAAGAGTTTAAAAGGTATTTTGACAATTCAATATGAGGTAAAATTTTAAAAAACAAAATAATGAATTTTTTCCTTCTGTTTTTTTCCTAAATAAAAAGGAGATTGAAGTGGAGGATAGAGAGCAGACCATAGTTCCAGTTTTTCTGTGGAAGGTGAGAAACATCATAAGGAGAGCAACCCCTGCTATGAGACCAATCACAATTGTTGTTGTCATCATCTGATAATTGCAGAAAACAAAGAAGAAATGTGAAAAATAGAGAAATTTGAAAGGACACTTAATGATAAACTTTGCTGAAGAAAACGATGAACCTAAATACCTAATAGATTTTCTAAATTATACTTCAAAAGTTTAATCAATTTTTCCTAGGACATGCAAATCCAGTCTCAATCTATAATTGAATTGAATTGCATCTAGTTGGTCAGATCCAATTTCTATATCCATGAGTAACAGATCTGAATATTCCCTAACTCCTATTTACAAGCTCAAATCATGTTGATTCAAATTTGATAACAAACATAATTATGTAACTAAACTCGATATTCTTTAAAACCCAAATATCAATACAAACAATCTATCTACCAACAATTGTTTAGTATAGTAGCAAACAAATTAGATCTAAAGGACTTTCTCATAAAAGTCAAATAAAAAATACTTCACATTCAAAATGGTACTTGATCAAGAAAAATAAAACCTAGTAATTGATCCCCGCAGTTCTAAAGTGTTGTACAATGATGAGACATTTATCTAATATAAAAGAAAATCATTTGAGGAAAGAAATATATGAGTCAACACTTTTGTCCTTTTCAACGTCTTTTCTACGCCTTTAGTTGTCTTATCGTATGGGAACAAGATTATGATCCTCTTAGAAAAAGCTAATCTAAACTGAAATCGAGGGGAGCAAACAATGTCACACTCCAAGGGTCTTTGAATAAGCAAGATTTGAAGACAGTTGATCTAATAGTCTAATAATTTGGAACCACTATAATTAGTAGAATAAGTCATTGTCATAGTCTTTAAATTCATAGAAGAAATATAGCTATGCCTTTATTTCAGGCTAACTTGACCAGTTCAGCAACAAAATTCAGTAACTTAACAAGTTTAGGAACTCACAGCTCATGCATTCTTAAGCTTAACCAGTTTCAAAAACAAGTTTGAAGAAAGTAGTAAGCATCTACATCTCAATTGAATCCACAGGAACCCTTTAAGGACTGATAGGTTCTTAAAAGTCTGAGAAACTGAATTTTCAGCAACCTTTAAAGGACTGTTAAAGCACTTGCTCTTCCTTAGGATCCGAGAGTTCTGTTTTTACCGCATTTGTTTTGTTGATAACTCAAGAACAATTTCCTTCAAATCAACTGATGGTTACTTCAAACAACCCAACCCAGTTGTGCCTCTTTTATTCTCAAATTGTACTTGGAACATTCAACCCAAAATTCATGAATCTCAAAATTCCTAAACAATTTGAAAAAGGGGATTCCATGAACTTCAAACACATAACACCTCTCCTACACTTATATCTCTTTAGGGACTTGAAAATTCTGCTTTAAATTCCAACAATTCATGGCTGAAATTTAACTCTAGAATTGATTCCACACTTCAGAATTTTCACTTTGCATTAAGGCACCTTCATAAACCGAAGCATATGCAATTCCTCCCAAACTTAAAATTTTGTCCATTCTAAGAAATCATTCCAAAACTTTCAATGGAAATAGGGCAAAGCAAGGGTGAAAAAAATAAATTTTTAGGTGAGTTATTCAACTAGAATTCGAAAGGAGAAAGAAATCAAAGAATGGGAATAGAATTATCCTTCATCATGTTCATGCATACAAATGTTATTGTGAATTTGAAAAGAAGCAAAGCAAATTCTAGAGTTCAATTATCATGAGTGCATGTCATGCAAAAGAGAATAAAGAATAGGCTTATGGTAGTCCTCTCTAGGACATTTGACAATCAAACTCAATTAATCAAGATAGATTCCATCATTACACTAACCAATAATTTGCAACTAAAGCATCCCGACAACGGCGCCAATTTGATAGAATGTGTTATCGTGACACATTTACAAATAATTAAGTATCAAACCCTCTCTACACTAATATAGCATAGGGAATAGCCCGGATAAGTCTCTCATAAGGAATGCAACTGGTGAATAATAAATTTTAGGATCGATTTGTAATAGTTTTGAAGTTGGTTTTGAAGCTGTGAATGCTAGAAACAAATAATGAAAAACACCTTAATCTAACCTAAACTATGATTGTAACTAATTAAAGAAGCACAACACAATTAATGAAACCTAACACTACTTGAATGAAATAGGAATCCATTGGAAGCATGAAATCTAACTAACCTAACTACTGCATTGAAGGGAACAAAAGATACAGCAACTAACCTAAGCAAAACATTTAAACAACTACTCATCTAAACGATCAGTCCAATATTTGGAAAGAAGCAAAGTTCAATCTACAATCACTAGAATTACCATGGAATCATTCAAACAACAAAGAAGGGGAAAATTGACAACTAAATTAATGCTCACGGGATGAGCTAGGGCAACCCCAAGCTCAGATCGGGTCGGGATCAGAAGAGATTGTTGGTACTGGGAGCACCAGAATCGAACTTATATTTTGATGTTGTCAAATGTTCGAGTTAAGTCTTGTTCTTATCTGATGAATGCAGGATGCTCAACTTGGAAAGTCCTAGTAGACCAGCTAGACCTGATACTAGACAAGGGAAGTCTTAGCAGATTATAAAAATCAGGCAGGAAGTCCAGATGGGTCAAGTGGACCTGACATCTGGTAGGTAGATTCGATAGGTCAAAGAGGACTTGACATCAAATCAAGAGGAAGACTTGGCAGGCCAATGCGATGCTGAGCGGTTAAAATTCAAACATGTCTGGAGGACCCGATGTTTGACAGGTGAGTTAAGGTAAGCTCCTGGAGGAAGTGTAATGAGATCGTGTTCCAAACAAGACAAGCCTTAGGTGTTGATCCAATTGAAGATATCAATGGAGGTTTTTAAGTTGAAATCAAGACAGTCCTAATTGTAATACTCGTGTATATTATTGTCTAACTTTGTCTTGTAGGACTTCTAATATTATATATTGTCTGTGCTAATTTTGTTTTGCAAATAAACAAGGTTTCAAAATTGACCAAAGGTTCGGACGACCGATAGTTGTGATCAATCGACCGATCTGGTCAGCCTAGCACAGATCAGATCGAAGTCTAGCAAGTATGGTACATAGTGTTTTCAGTCGACGGATCCATGGGATCAGTCGACCGATCCAACCAATGTAGCAAAGATCATATCCAAGCTCAGCATATATGGTATACACCTTGTTCCGTCGACGGATAACGGATCAGTCGACTGATCCATAAAAGATAATGACAGCCAATCAGATCGAATCACGTAGGAAAGGAAATCTAGAGGTTCTGTCGACGGATAAGCTTGATCAATCGACAGAACAGTGGGATCGAATGGATCAGATCAGAGCAAAGAAGGAAAGACGCGGAGTTCAGTCGATAGATAGGTGGTTCAGTCGACGGAAAAGATCAGTTGACCGAACGTGTTTTCAGTCGACTGGATGTTGCCTATAAAAGAAGCCTCAAGGACTGAGGCTCGGTATGAGTTCCCAATTCACTGCTTCATCATGCTACTACTGCTGATTCGTGCAAGCTTCATCTCTACTCCTACTTGTCGGTATATTTTGTTATTGTACTTGCATTACTCTTAAAGTAGCGTTACTATACACCTCATTCTTTGTACGAGTTTACTTTTCTCCAAAAGAGTTCGGAGAAAAGAACTATAGTGATTGTCTATCGAAAGCGGTCAAGAATCGCGGGCCTTGGAGTAGTAGTCGTTCGACTACAAACCAAGTAAAACCGACCGTGAGGGAATGCCCTTGCTTCTCCGGATGTCGATGGATGAGGAAGGAAAAGCCCTTAATCTCAAGTGATGATGGTGGATGAGCTCCAGTGGTCGTTGATGATTGACGTGAAGGAAGGAGGAGATGTCGTCGTCGACTTGGAATGGAAGATGATGAGTGGAGAAGGGAAATCCCCTTGTCCCCTGGTAGATGGAGGAAGATGATCGGCCGGTTGAGAAGGGAAATCCCCTTTACTCATTGGTCGGTGGTGGCGTGTGTGGAGCAGGCGGTGGAAAGTCGAAGATGAAACTCTGTTCACGCGCACCTCCCTCACCCAGAATCGCCATCCTCGAATTGGCACTGTAGCTTCTCTTTTAAATCCCCAAATTTGGATCAATGACCCAAAATTCTCTAGATCTTGATCAACGGCTGTATTAGTTCAAATATGAATCAAAGGTTCCAGATCTTAGTCTATGGTGGTGATCTTCTCCTGTGAGTTGGATGGACCAGATCATGATGGATGACTCAGATTGCACAAGATCTCAAATGAACGGTCAAGATAAACTCCATATTGGGTTTCTTCAATTAACCTTAGCCTTAAGCTCAATTTGGATAGATCTGACTCGAGTCCCTGATCCCTTAATCGCCTACAAAGACCACATTCAAATATTTAGACAAAAACACCAAAAATATGAGATAATAAAGCGACAAAATGATGATTATCAAATCCCTCACACTTATTCTTGCTCGTTTCGAGCAAGCAAACAATACTACAAAACAACCAAAACTCATCTACTAAGCAATTTCCTAACAATACTCTGAAGATAGTAAAAGGTAATTACTTGAGACCATCAAAAGATCAAACAATTATGAATCCAATTTTTACATTAATCAATAAAGCATGGTGATTTTAATCCACTTGAATAACTAAGAATGATAAACCTCACAAGGTAGATGTTTCCACTCTAACTCTCACAATCATATATGAAAATGGAGGTTCACTCAATACTACTCACAACACTTCACTACCATATGCTTGCTTGTTTGCTAACTCTCCATTACTATATAAACATAACATGCATGAATCAAAAGGATTTATTACGAATTGAAATGGAGTCAAAAGGAACTAAGTGAAGTGAACAAAATGGTAAAAGAAAAAGAATCAATGAAGAAATAAGAGTATTGGAAGAAAAAACCTGATAAGTTAAACACTTTCTGAACATTTGATAGTGTTTCTTGTTGATGCAGTAAATAAGAAAGTGACCAAGTGTGATCAAATATAATTCACCATGTCAATCTCATCGAAACAGGTTTAATTAACTTATTTCCTTCCTGTTCAACCCTCTAAAGTTCCAAACTTTAGTCCCGACCACTTCTGTACAATTTCAAACAATTTTTGATTTTGATTTTGATTCTAATCAATTTCTGATTCAGCAATTTGCTAACATTCAGCTCCTTTCTTTGAGCTCATCTTTTCTGGCTTACTCTTGTATTACAATGGAGAACAACAATTTCTACGGTTGCCTTCCAACAAGTTTTTACCTTGATGTAAATGTTTTGATTACTGCAACTGGAAGACTCAAAATTACAACTGCTTGATGCACAACTTGATGTGCAGTGAAGTGTCTGATTCAAACGATTTGATTCATCTAAGCATTTTCAGAATTCTACTTCAACGAAATTATAAGATCCTGGTATTATAAGGAGTCTAAATCACCTCTCAACCCAAATTCAGTTGCACCAATGGTCAGATATCATATTCAAAGCATCAAATTCCCTGAAATTCAGCTCTATCATTAGCACCTGAAAGTGCCACAGTAGCGATCTCGGAGAATGTTGTTAGCAAACAGAGACCTCGAGGGGACCTTGGCTCTGCCCAACATGGTGACCTCCTTCTTTTGAGGGTCCAAACGCTAAGTCTTCTCAGAGAGCTCCGAGGATGACTCTAGCGCTGCTGCCGGACTCAATCGGGAGGGAACCGCCCTCTGGGGAGTCTCTTTGGGTCCAGTTGTTCGGAGGCCAGGCCCTAAGGGTTCTCCTATCGATCCAAAGAGGTTCCCGGTGGGTGGTTGCTGGAGTTGTCCTTGTAGTACCGCCTGCACGATGCTGCCACAAGCTTATTGAAATCTTCTGTCATCATGGAGATAATGTTGGGTGTGCCGGTGTCACTCATCATTTCGTCCTAGTTCGGGTCTTAACTTAGAGTTTCCACAGATGACACCAATTTGATCTCTCCTAGGAACGCCGATGCGTGACTCACCGGTGTGCTGGAACTAGGGTTGACTATCGTCGCCTATCTCCAGGCAACCAGAAGTGTTTTTTTGAGAAAAGTGTCTGTACCTCCACTTGGAAAAAAAAACTAGAAGAAAACATTAGAATGACGATCAGGAAGTCAGTTGAGGTGGTAGGAGGAAGATGAATAGTAGCTAGGGTTTTTAGAAGTGTATGTGCGCGTACCTCGACCTGCCAGGGCAGGTGACTTTTTATAAGTTTTGAGGACGTGGTCGTCCATGTCCTTCTCCCTCCATATTTCTCGGGGGGTTTTCCTATTTATGTGACTATTTACTCGGAGTAATGGAGCCACGTTCTCCACGTTTTCTAGGGGATAACGCCAGTAACGCCTACTCTCTCGCGGGGATAACGTTATATCGGCTCCGGGAGGCACGAGGACATTTATGATTTGTAATGTCAAGTAGCCAAGGCTCCTGTAGTCAGGGAGGTTGTAGTAGCCGAGAAGTTGTTGTAGCCGGGAAGCTATTGTAGTCGGGAGCCGAGGAGGTTGTTGTAGCCGGGAGCCGAGGAGGATGTTGTAGTCGGGAGATTGTTAGCCCCTTTTGACTGCCACTTTTACTTACGCTCCACGTGGCCCCCTCAGATTACTTCCCGTATATATATATAATTTATTAAACTTGTTCATTGGCTACCAACAGTAAAATTTCCACCTTGACGGTCCCTCCAAAGTGACCCTCCACTGTCTGAAAGGGAAGTAAATCATAGGGGACTTCGTCCAACAACAACAACGCATACAAGGAGAAGTTAAGGCAATTAGTAGGGCATTCCGCATCCACTGGGAATCGATCCCAGGTTTATTGACAGTAATATCGTTACATAAACCAACTGCATCAACCCGTGGGACAAAATTAATCAATGACAACTTAATCATATTAATAAATGTGAACAAATTAATTAGGATAAGTAGGTATATGTATATTATTTATGATTCAGTTTTCTGATTTACTCTCTCTTAATAGTATGGAATAGTCATGGAGGGCCATCAGAATAACGGATTTCATTTTTTGCAGAATGTATATATTATTTATGAAATAGAATGGGTATGTTTAGAAAATATAAATAATAATATCAACATTGATTGGTTTTATTTGTAGAATAAAAATTTAATTATTTGAATAAAAGGAAATAGATAAAAATTTAAGGGCAAAATTACAAGACATCATTTTTTCAAATCATTTGAAGAGCACTCATTTTATTTTTTTTTATCAAAAAAGGCATCCCTGTCGGCTCGCCCGATAAAATGATATAATTATCCTTGTATACATGATCTCTCGCCCGATTAAAAGGCATCCCCATCAGCTCATTCTAATCAAGGGCGCGTTGTAGCAGCTATAAATCCGTAGTTGATATACAATTGTAACAACTATAAACCCGTAATTACTACACAATTGTAGCGGTTACGAACCCGTAGCTCTTATACAGTTGTAGCAATTATGATTTCATAACTGCTAGCTGCTACACAGTTGTAGTAACCACGATTTCATAATTATTATATAGTTGTATTAGCTACATAGTTGTAGCAATTATGATTTCATAACTACTACACAGTTGTAGCGATTATGGTTTCATAGTTGCCACAACGTGAATGTTAGATAAGAAGATTGAATTCGCGTTGTCAAGGTCGACTCAAGGCTTAAGGCCTATACCTAGGGCACTTATTATATTGAGGCCTACCAAATTAGATAATTTTAGAACCATAGTTTTAGTAAGTATGATTATTATTTTAGAAATATATGAGTTGCGATGGTAAATATTTAAAATTATGCTTAAAATAAGTTTTAGTCAAAATTTATTTTCATCGATAATTTTAATTTTTTTACTAGTTAAATTAGATTTGGTCAATAATTTTTAATTTTTTAGATTTGATCAATAATTTATAATTTTTTATAGATTAAAGTTAAATTTAATCGTTTATAATTTTTTACTGGTCAATGTTAAATTTGATTGATAATTTTAATTTTTTATTATTAAAATTAGATTTAGTTAATAATTTTTTAATTAAAATTTAATCCATAATTTTTAAATTTTTATCAATAAAAAATAAATTTACCGATCAAAATTAAGTTTGGTTAATAAATTAACTATATTTATTGGTTATACTTATTAGTAATTGATTTTTTTTTAAAAAAACATACTTTTGAAAGTAAAAAAGCATATTTAATATTGTATTATTATTTCTCTCTAAATTTTATTTTTTTCTTATTCTTTCATTATCATTTTTATATCGTTATTATTATACTCTTTTTTTCTCTACAAATTATTATGCACGCTCTTTTTTTTTATAATTCACAGTCGATATTTACTAGCTAAATATTTTTTGCTAAATAAATTTGATTAATAATTTATCAAAGTTAAAATTAATAAAAAATAGGTCGGTGCATAAAGCTCTTACTAATACGGAATCTTGGAGAATGGTCTATTGTACGTAGTGACTATATTTGCTACTCGAACTTGTTACTTCTAGGTCACATAACAATAATTTTAATGTTGCATTAAGACTTCCTTTCATCGAAGTTAAAATTAATCGATAATTTTTTTTAAAAATAGAAATTAAAATATATATTAATGGTATTATAATATAATATATTACTGGTTGTCAAATTAGTAAGTATTTTTAATATTTTATGAAATTTAACTTTATTTATTCAATTTAAAATATTCATTAGACAAGTATATTATTTTATAATTTAAAATTATGTTTAAAAGTTTAACTTAAAAGAATTTTTAAATTTTATTAATAAAGAAGTAAGTTTTGACATAAGATAAAATTATTACTATGTCACTTAATTGGTCATTATTTTTAATTGTGAAAATAAT
>JBBUKS010490962.1:0-15335 GCA_038050645.1 Hedychium gardnerianum
CTCACTTCATGCTATCTACGGATAGGAGAAGATAGATCACTAAATATACTAGCATGCTTTATCACACAACATAAATATCTAGAACAAGCGTGCAAGTATTTTTGTAAAAAAATAAGTCAGCAATAATGTAATGATTGATGCTAAAACAGACAAGAATGTAACAACATCTAAAAGTAGAAACAGACAAAAACTTCAATCGAGTATAAAGTTATACTCGTTTTACTTTGGGTCTGCAAGTTATCTAGAATTCGACATGCCTGTGCCTAAAAAACATGATCGTGCCTAAAAAAAACACGACTGTATGACCCATGCCTAAAAAGCATGACCCGTGCTCTAGAAGTGAGGCACGACCATGCCTCTAGGGCACGACCTGCAATTGAGAAGCTTTTGGAGCCTAAACACAGTCATGGCTTGAGGCACGACCTGCAAATGAAGAGCTTCTGGCAGGGAGCGCGGTCGTGCCTTTTACCATGGCTAGACATTATTTTCTCAGCTTGCACTCTGAAGAAAAGTTATATATCTTGAAGCTATCTATATTTTGAAAGTTGATTCAGCCCAAAAACTCTAACCGTGCACAAAGTTATGGTCGTTCAAAATTTGGTCTACAAATCTGGACAAAGTAGGAAATACCACCGTGAATGGGAGGCACAACCATGCCTTTTAGCATGGCTAGATTATTGATTCTTCTATTGCACTCTGAAGTAAAGTTGTAGATATTGAAGTTATCTATATTTTGAAAGTTTAATTAAACTGAAGCTCTAACCGTGTGAAAAGTTATGGTCATTTTATTTTTCATCTGTAGGCTGCCCAAAATCTAATTTAGCTCCAAATATGCTCCAAATCACGTCCTGTCAATGAAAACACGTAAAGAGAAGTTCTCTGAACTAAAAGAGTAGAAGTATGCCATTATAATGAAATAGGGTGCAATACGTGTAAATTATGCTCATGAAATATAAGTAGATGTGTGTCAAACAATACATAAAAGTATATATAATTTACACACATCAACGAGCACCAATAAGTCGTGAAAGAATTCTCTTGAAAATGGGATGACTTCAACTTTTTCCTTATAACCCTTTATATAGTACTTCTCCAGGCGCCTGGAGCCTCCTCGGGCTCCTGGAGCCTCCCTGGGTGCATGTACAAGTGCTGACTGTAAGTTTGAGTGCACGTGAAAAAGGGGGTGAATTACGTGTTTTTTTAAAAAAATTCTTTTTCAATTTTTAAAACACTCGTTCGCAAAACACGAGTACACAGTGAAAAAATATAGTTAAAAATAAAAATTAGTACACAGTTGATTTTACTTGGTTCGCAACCCTCGCAGACTACTATTCCAAGGCTCATGCCCTTTAGGATGTTTTCAACGGACAATCCACTAAAATTCTCTTCCAGGAAATCTTCGGAAGAGCGATCAATCATAGAATGAGGGAAGTGTAATAACCCTACACTTCCCTATGTAATAACTTAAATGAAATATAAACTTGAAGATGAACGAAGATGAGCTTAGGTGTTGATGAAGATTCTGTTGTAGATGGTGACTTTGGCATTTGTTCCGTGTAGCAGGGTCGTAGCACAACAGTTGGAGAGCTTAGAGCAGCAGTACGATTGAGGAATTTCTTTCAGAAGTAATTTTTTGGTGATGCTCGATGAGGCTCTTTTATAACCCCTTGGGGGCGCCTTCATTGAGCAGGAGAGCCTCCATTGAGGTTGATCGAATTTGATAAATACACTGTTTATCCACTCCGAGGCACCTCGAAGTTGTCTGGGGCACCTCTATCGATGCCATGAATCAATAGCTCGTGAAAAACCCATCCGTGCAGCTTATCCATGCGCTAAGGCACCTCTATCAACCCGAGGCGCCTCCAACGCCTCTGCGCTGAGTCGCCTCCATCAACCCGAGGTGCCTCCAGCGCCTCTGGCTCCGAGACGCCTCCAGCGCCTTTGGATCCGAGGTGCCTCCATCCATTCAAGGCTCCTACAACACTATTAACCACGGTTTGACTTTTGACTTTGAGCTCTGTAAAACCATGTAGTACAAAAACCAACCTACAACACAAAATTAGACAATATAATGTATGCAGAAATGTATTTATGACTTAGATAATGTCTAACCACTACCAAAATTTAGTCACGATCTCAACCTAGACTTCCAAGTTGAATCTAAGTTGGACCGATGCCTACGTCCCCATTAAGACTCGGCCTCACTAGATTCGCTTCTCTAGTTCGCTTACCTCACTTATCATTTGCTGATTTCATTTTTTAACATCTGACCAACCAGGGTTTCTTGTCAGAATCCCACATCTAGACTTCAGCTAGTCGTCTGGTTCTTCTTGACCTGACAGGACTTCCTGCCAGCTATCTGGTCCTCTTTAACCTAGCTGGACTTTCCACTAATCGTCTTGTTCTACCTGACCTGAATGGACTTCTGCTTGGTGTCTGATCCTCTAGATCCATCGAGTTAGTTAACTTGCACACTTAGCTCAAGAATTTAAATAAACAACAATCTAACTTTAACCTATTGTTATGCATCAAAATCCTGGTAGACTATCGGTGCAAACTACACCAACACTGACGTGGACACAACTCTTATCAAGTTATATAACATTAAAGAAGTTGCCCGGGCGCCCATACAATCCTCGGTAGCCTGTAGAAGGGTCAACCCTGATCTCGACCCGACTCTAATGGTTGCTGATAACATTTCTTCCCAATCATCTAGAAGCCTCTACGGTCGCCCGATCACCCCGGTTGTCCCTGTACCATGCACGGTCACTTGGAACTGTTTGAATTCTCCTATTGAGAGTTATCACTAGTCAGTCGCCCTGGACTCCTTTTAGTCATCTAAAACCGTCGAACATGCTTCCCTGTAGTTGTAATGTGTAATGAGTATGATATAAGATTTTAAAGTTACTCGCACTTTACCTGACTAGATTTTGACCCATCTAGTTTGGGTGGACAAGCAATTATCTTCCAGCTGATTCTGCCTGGACTTGTTTCCCAAGCAATCAACCTCTAGATGATTCTACACACTTGGACTTATCTTGTCAAGCAATCAGCCTCCAGCTGATTCTACACATTTGGACTTGTCTTGCCAAGCAATTAGCCTCCGGCTCACACTTGGACTTGATTCACCTAGCACCCAGTTAGGAATTTTCGTACTTGGTTCCCAACCAAGACTTTAGCTGTCTAGTTTCACTTATTAGGACTAATTTCACTGCTTGGTTCATAGCCAAGTTTTTAGCTGTCTAGCTTCACTTACTAGGACTTTTCACTGGTCAAGTTCCATGTACCCGCACACTTGACACCAAATAGTTAGATTTCACCACACCTAACTTTAATCTTAGTCATACATCAAAACCTTGAGTTAAAATTTTGTGCTTCCAACACCAACAACATGGAGGTTATCCGAGTTGATTAGAAGAAGGCTTGCACCAAAAGTTCTAGGGCAGGAGCTACGTCAACCATAGAGGCAGTATGCATGGTGCAAGAAGGAGCCCTTAGAGACGTTCAAGTGGTGGCAGTCGTGCCAAGCTGCCCATCATGCCAGGCTGCTCGGAGGAGATCATTTATGTATCCAAGGAGTTGGAGCCTGACTTGAAGAAGATGCTGGGAGAATATCTAATCAGGAACCAGGATGTCTTTGCCTGGTCCCCCTGTGATTTGATAGAAATTCCCCTAAGTGTGATGGAGCATCTATAACATCTCCTCCCTGTTGCCAGTCTTGTAAAATAGAAGAGGAGACATTTTGGCTTAGAAAGGGACAAGATTATGAGGGAAGAAGTCTTGAGGCTATTGCAGGCCGGTCAGATCAGAGAAGTTCTCTTTCCATCCTAGCTCGCCAATGTCATGCTAGTTCCTAAGTTCTCTAGGAAGTGGCGAGTCGGCGTTGACTTCCGTGACTTGAACAAGGCATGTCCGAATGACTGCTACTCCTGTCTCGGATTGACCAGCTCGTGGACTCCACCGTCGGGCACCATTCATCTCTATGCTGGATGCATACTAGGGGTACCATCAAATTCCTCTAATAGCTTTAGACTAGGACAAAGTCAACTTCATAACTGCTGATGGGACATTTTGCTATGTGGTGATATCCTTTGGGCTGAAGAATGCCAAATCTACTTACCAGCGGCTGATGGACTGCATGTTCAGCAAGAAACTTGGGAGGAATATTGAAATCTATATTGATGATATTTTGGTGAAGTCCTTGGTTACTGAAGGATTAATAGTAGATTTAAAGGAGATATTTGCTACTATATAAAGTTATGGTATGAAATTGAATACAAAAAATTGTGTGTTTGGGGTAAGGCAAGGTGAATTCTTGGGGTATATGGTGATAGAATGAGGAATAAAGGCTAACTCAGAGAAGATAGAGGTTATTTAACATATGCAGTCTCCGTAGAGCGTTCGGGAAGTGCAGCACCTCTTGGGTAGAGTCACAGCCTTGTCATAGTTTATCTCCCGTTTGGAAGATTGGAGTTTACCATTTTTTAAAATTATGAGGAAGGTCACTCATTTCTAGTGGAGTGATGCATGCGAGCAGACGTTCATAGAGCTAAAGGACTACTTTACGAAGCTACCCATGCTAGCCAAACCCCATCATGGGGAGAAGCTGATGTTGTACTTGGCGATTTCTGAGGTAGCTATGAGTTCTGTAATGGTGCATCAGGAGGGGGTTGAGCATCTCCCTGCGTATTATCTTAGTTATCTATTCAAGGGACTCGAAGTTCGCTATACCGAACTTGAAAAGATTACACTAGGGCATACCCTAATAGCACGACTCTTGAGGCAGTACCTTCTATCTCATCCCATGGTTGTTTTCACTGACACCCCTTGGGCGCATTCTTACTCATCCCGAGGCTACTGAAAGGCTGGTGAAGTGGGCTACAGAGCTGAGTGAGTATGACCTAGACTATCAACCAAGGTAGTCTATCAAAGCTCAAGATCTTGCGGATTTTTTGGTGGAAATTGTACACAAAGAAGAAGATGAACTATGGAAGGTATATGTTAATGGTTCAGTAAGCAGTGAAGGTTGTGGTGTTAGAGTGGTATTGATATCCCCTCATGGAGAGGAGATAAAGTTAGTTGTATAGTTATGCTTTAGGGCTTCCAATAATGAAGTGGAGTACAAAGCCCTGTTGATTGGGCTTCAAGCGGCTCGGAACGTGGGGGCATTTTAGGTCATAGTGTACCTAGATTCCCAAATAGTGATACAACAAGTAAAGGGCAACTACGATATCAAGGAGGAAAAGCTTCGGAAGTATAGTGAAGCCATCGAACAGGCTAATGAGTGGTTTATGGATGTGATCATAAAGCACATCCCTAGAACCAGAAATGGTCAGGCTGATAAACTTGCTTGTCTGGCTAGGTCATTGGGGGGGTTGGGAGACTCGAGAGGTGGTGTTTCAAGTGTAAATGCAATCATAGGTTGAGACCAGCCCTATACCGGAAGTGGAGGACTAGCGCTTGGAGTTTGTAAAATATTTTAGTGAAGGAGCCCTACAATCTAACCCAATCCAGGTTAGACAGGTGCGACAATGGTCTACCCGATTCTTGCTCCTTGAAGGAATCATGTACAAGCGTTCCTATATGGGGCTATTGCTATGCTGCGTGGCAGATTATGAAGCTGACTACATTCTCTGAGAAATTCATCAAGGGGCATGTGAAAGTCACATTGGGGATGAGTCCCTTGTTCAGAAGAACCTTTTAGTTGGGTATTTCTGGCCCACTGTGAAGAAGGATGCGAGGCTGCTTGTGTAGGCCTGTGAGAGTTGCCAGTTACACCAGCCTAGGTCATCTCTTCCAGTGGACTTGATGAAGCCCTTGGTAGAAGCCTTCCCCTTCAACCAGTGGGAGGTAGACATTGTTGGACCTTCCCACTCAGAACAACATAGAAGAAGTTCCTCGTGGTGGTGGTGGACTATTTTTCCAAGTGGGTAGAGGCTGAACCGCTAGCCAAAATCAGAGAGGAGGTCATCTTGAAGTTCATATGGAAAAACCTATTTTGCTGCTTTGGGGTTCCTCAAAAGCTCATTTCAAATAACAAAAGGCAGTTCCAAGGATGAAGGTTGCAGGCTTGGTGTGCAGAATTGAATATCTAGCAGACTTTCACTTCAGTGGCATATTCGCAAAGTAATGGGCAGGTAGAAGTTACTAATCGAGACTTGGTGCAAGGATTAATAACCAAGATGGAGCATCAGGGCAAGACGTGGGTTGAAGAATATTACTGAGTGTGCTTTGGTCTTTCCAGACTACTCCAAGGACAACTACAGGAGAAACCCCCTTCAGCCTAGTTTATGGATCCGAGGTTGTGCTTCCAGTGGAGCTCGATGTGCAGTCAGCCCAGGTAGCCTTGTACTCTCCTTCTGATAATGAAGTAGCTCAGGTGGAGGAGCTGGACTTGGTGGACAAGAGAAGAGCACAAGTTTTTTATAACATGGAATGCTACAAAAGTCGGGGTTGTAGAGTCTACAATAAGAAGGTGATGCCCTGATACTTTCAAATGGGAGACTTGGTATTACGGAAGATTCATCTCAAACAAATCAAAGGAAAGCTGGGACCCAAGTGGGAAGGGCCATTCCAAGTGGTAAGTCAGGTTGGTGTGGGTGCATATTACCTAATGGATGCGGAAGGAAGGATGCTCGATAGGTCGTGGAATGCATTCCATTTGCGACCCTACCATTGTTATTAGTAAAGGATGTATAGGGGTCAACCCCTGTGGGGTGATCTATGTGGGCCTATAGTCTTGGCTAAGTGTGTATGGATAGAGGGGTTTGCAACCCCATAGTATGTTCTAGTATGTACTAGTTAACCCATGTCGGGTGATTAGGCAGACTTGAAGTCACAGCTATGTATATCAAGCTCCTAAACAAAGGACAGATAGCTATAGCAAAGCAATCCAGCACCAAAAGCGAAGTCATCTAACACCAAAAGCAAAGTAGTTCACCATAAAACAAGCGAGTTTATGGCCTTATCGCCTTACAAAAATGCTCGTTTAGTGTAGTACTCTGAAGTTTTTCTAGGTCATTTGGCCCTTAATCATGACGCTGAGAGAAAGTAAAGAGATCTTTGGGGAGTTGATGGAAAGCCTCCCCAACAACCAAATCTTCGGGAGCCTTTTGAGGTGGCCAGACTCCTAAATTTTCACACTAGCGCTTACACCCTTCAAAACCTGCCTTGAAGAAGGTGCTCATCTGCTTCCCCATCCGCTAGGTGGTTGCAGGATCGGTCCAGAAATCAGCCCGCCATTTCTTCTCCCGCTCTGCTTTAGTGCGCTTGAAGAAGTCCATCTCCTTTCAAAACTCAGCCACTTCATGGATTTTGGATACTCGGAGTTCATGAAACTCAACCCGGAGCCTCTCCTTAATAATCGTGGGTGCCTCCACCTGAGCAACTGCTTCTTCGACTTGGGTCGTTCAACAAGCTTCTTCTTCCAAGGCTACTTTTTCTCTACTAAGGATCGTGTCAGCATGTAGGATTGCGGTGGTTTTCTCTTTATGCAATTGCTTCACTTTTTGTCTAAACTCATCACATAGCTACAGGGTCATTGATATTTGTTCATTAAGAATGCTAACTTGGGCCTCTAGCTGCAGGATCCGGGATGCTGCAGTAGGTTGGTGTTTTTGAGAGCCCTTTTAATAGCCTCGGCAAGCCAAGTAGTATATTGCCAAGGGAAGGGTTCATCTGAAGATTCATATAGAAGGAAGGATCAAAGGATACCTTTGTTTCTTTGTCAGCCATGAAGGCTAACAACTCCTCCCATAGCGACTGGTCGACAAGAACTTGCTTGCCCTTCTAAGAAGAAATTGGTTGTAGGGGAGGGTGGGGATAAAAAAATCCTTCTCTTGGTATGGTTGTGCAAGTGGGGTCCCGGGCCAATGTTGGGGCGGTTGTTCAGGGGGGTTACATTCAGAGGGACCACAGAGGGTAGGGAGTCCTCATGAGCGATAGGCGAGCTTCTTGTCGGAGGTAGTTCTGGTGAGGCTGGCTTTAGGGGATTGAGCGCTGGCGGGCATAGGGGGTCAAGCGTGGAGGCTTAGTGGCGACTTGTTTGTAGTGCTTGGAAGGGAGAGCCCCAGTGGCCACAAGGGCTGAGTCAAAAGTTCCAGGAGCGGGATTGATGGGTACAATTGCGGTAGGGTTGAGGCCAGTGACATCTTCTGGTTGAGCACTCCCTTCTAGACTAGAAGCAAAATCTTGAACCATCACAAGAGAACTAGTGGGGGAGGGCGGCCCTATCTTGGCACCAACAACTGAAGCTTCCAGTTTTTGACTCTTGGGGAACATGGTTGACATAGTGGCATGCATGACTATCGATTATGCAGGTTAAACAATAGGGGTCAGCGGTTAGCAAACTTAAAAACCAAAGAAAGATGGGGTCCCTACCTACGATGTCCGCCGGGATGGTGGAGCATGGTTGATACCTACTAAAGACAGTGCTCTCTCCTTGATGAAGTAGATGATATTGTACTTCTCACCATGCAGGCCCAGACAACATCTTAAAAATCTTTCCTATCTCTATACCTACCCGGAGTGGGATGAGAGGGTAGTGTGGTAACCCATTCGGTAAGAAAATCGAAAAGACTAGGTGGTTGTACAAAATATAAGAGATCTTTCCAGCCCTTCGGGGATTATGAATCCCCTCAAATATTGGGCCTCCGGTGTAGAGGCGAAATTGAACACTCTTGGTTCTGACATCTTTAGTTGGAAAAAGCAGTGAAAGAGGGAGACCATGGGGTTTATCTTCAAATAAGTCATGACCAGTAAGAAGCCTACCATGGACCTCCATCCATTGGCGGTGATCTGATTGAGAGGGAGGGAGAAATACACGGAGATATAAGAGACAAAAGGGTGCAGCAGAAATCGCAAACCCCCATCAAACTGACCTAGAATGAAACCTACAGACCCGGATGAGCAGTCAAGATCGTCTTATAGGGGACAAGTAGGGATCCGTGATTTACTTGAGCAGGAATGATTTTCTTCTTGAGGTCAGCCCCAGCGAGCATTCTCTAATTAGCTAACGGTTCACCATCTTGTAATGAACGGCGAGATTTTTAAACAATTATAGAAATTGAGACAAGACACAAAGTCAACAGACGTGTGTAATAGAAAGATCTTAAAGCATTAATGATAGGTCGCATCAAATCAACCTTTCAATCAGCTCTCATCTGTCGCGTCCACTTGACTATTTTCGGGGGAGGCATGTGATGTGGCCTAGAGTCCCTACCCTTGTTAGGCTTGCCCTTTTAACCAACTTAGGCTCATGCTAGGTTGATAACGATGCAACCTCAAATGTTGCAACTTGGGAACAAACTCATAGGGCACATTGCCAAAAAGACCAACGCTTCCCCAACCTTGGATATTGCAGGTTGGGAACAACCTCATAAGGTACATTTCTAGAAAGACCAAGGCTTCCTAGCCTTGATATTGCAGCACGAGAATAACCTCATATGGTACATCCTAAGAAAGATCAAGGCTTTCCTAGCTTCGAATGTTACAGCACAAGAACAACTGCATAGGGTACGTCCTAGAAAAGACCAAGGCTTCCTCAGCCTTAGATGTTGCATCTTGGGAACAACTCCATAAGGTACATCATCGGAAAGACCAAGGCTTTCCTAGCCTTGGACGTTGCAGCTTGGGAACAACCCCATTTGTATATCCCTGGAAAGACCAAGGCTTCCCCAATCTTGGATGTTGCCGCACGGGAACAACCTCATAGGGTACATCCCCGGAAAGATCGAGACTTCCCTAGCCTCTGATGTTGCAGCTTGGGAACAACCACATAAGGTACATCCCCGGTCAACTAGCACAACATAGAAACACCCTCATTAGGGAGTACCTTTATTTCATATGCTAGGCTATGAGAGTCTCCCCGCTTGCGGGAATCTCTCCTAGACTCGATTGTCCTAGGCTGCGAGAGCTTTCTTGCTTCTGGAGATCTCCCCTAGGCTCGGTTATCCTAGGATATGAGAGTCTCCCTGCTTGCGGAGATTTCACCTAGACTCGGTTGTCCTAAGTTGCGAGAGCATCCCTACCTGTGGAGATCTCCCCTAGACTCGATTGTCCTAGGCTACGAGAGTCTTCCTTCTTGTGGAGATCTCCTCTAGACTCGATTGTCCTAGGCTGCGAGAGCCTCCCAACTTGCTGAGATCTCTCCTAGACTCAGTTGTCCTAAGTAGTGAGAGTCTCTCTACCTGCAATTGTGTCTACTAAATCATAACCCCTTCAGTGATTCTGTTTTACTATTCTTATCAATCATTAGCACTTGCATTGACGCCTCTTTGGCTAACCATCTTGCAAATGATGTGAATGTCTAGGCTGGGATGGGGCTACTGATTGTAGAAGTTGAATCATTTTCATCATTATATTAATCATTTTCACTGGTTGTAATTGATGTCAGACGTTGATGGGAAGAGGTGGTCTGGGTAATGCTGTCTCAATCTGAAGTCAACTCGGTGACATGTTTTTGCTCCTGTCCCTTCATTGCCATGGCGGCAGTAGAAGATCATTTTCCTGACACATGAGAGGCCATATCTAGCCCACTCCTTCTCACCTCGTGGACAACATGCTGTGGATGGGTATCAACTAACATGGCAGCTGGCATGGAGGTAGCGACAAATCCTTTTCCTGACACATGACAAAGCATGTCCTGTCAACCCTTTCCTTTCACCTCATGAACAATATATAAGTGAATGAATGATAGCTGAGATGGATGCTGACATGAAATTTTTTATCAAGAGGGTGTTGGCCAAAGGGGAGGACTCTCTCTTCTCTCTTCTCTCTTCGACTCCTCGATCCCTGTAAGTTCCTTCCAATCAACATGGTGGTTGACCCCTTTGAGAATTGTTCTCCATCTTCTCTCTACTCTACGAAAATTCCTTCCTCAGCCGAAGGTTACTATTCCGGCAGATAGCAAAAGGCTCTCCGCCAGCAGAAGATCTTCTTTTCTCAGCCCAAGCCCTTCTCTTGGAGAAGACAAACCTTATTTTTAACAGTGTGCTGACTTATGCATAGGAGGGGTAAAGCCGACTACCAACCCCCATTGATGTGTGTTAATATCTCAAATCAGAGGCATTGCGTAACTGTGTCGGTCTGCTATTGAAGACTAGCCCCGCTGTAGAGTAAAAGAAACTCTACTAGCAAGAACCTCCAACTTGAGTGGTGCGGCAGAAGAGGTGGTTCGGAGCCCCTAATGGAAAATCTGTCTGCATCACAAAGAAAAAAGATTGAAAGCTTTCAGTACTTAGAGATATAGAGATTTAAGTACAAGGGAGTCTTACAAGAGAGAGAAATTTCAAAGAAAAAAGATTGAAAGCTTTGAGTTTTAAAGAGATACAGATTCAACAATAGACCATTCTCTCATACCTTCCCAGCTTCCTTAACCCCTTATTTATAGCCAAATCATCAGATTTCTTTTCTCTCTCTAAAATTAGTTTTTCTAGGAGGGTAGCTAATTGATCAAACATCATCAATCAACTGCTAACATGATTTGACGATTACTTGATTCAATTTTTAGCATCAATGCTAAGTTGGGTTGTTATCATTAGGATCGATCATTAGTCGACTACTGGGAATTTATTAGTCGATTACAGAATTGATTGCCCTAAAAATTAGATTGAACAAAAGCATTATGTTTGATTTTGTTTGATGCACAAAATTGGCTGCCTAATCGACTGATTGATATTAACCTTTAGTTGACTGACACACCATCTCAAGAAGCTTCTATCTTTAGTTTGCACTTGCCTTTGTTCTCCAAGGTGCTAGCACTTTCTAGTTGACTTCACCTTCATGCCAAGATGCTTTATAGACCTCCAAGACTTCCTCCATGCTAAGAAGCTCCTCCCTTAGGGATTTTCTCCTTGTGTTTAGTGTTTGGTCTTCGTCAACTCATTGAGACTTCTTGCACTTGCCTAGCATCCAATCCTTGTCAACCTGCTTGGACTTCCTTAGTTGTCTAACATCTAGTTGACCTCTACTTTCTAGGCTTTCTTCGTTCCTAGTGTCCATTTGGACTTTTCCTTATCAAGAACTTTCTTATACTTCTGATGTTGCACTTACAATTTATGTCAAGCTTACTTGTATCTACATACTTGACATACATATGAAATAACAATATTGTCTAACTAAATGTTGCCTAAACATGAGAACCAAATGCACATATGTTATGGGTATGATTTCACTAACATTAATATTTTGACCCAATAAAAGAGGTTGGTCGACCAACAACCTTCTAAGAGAGGTCAGTTAATTTGGTCCCAAATTTTTGTCTACATAGTTAAGAGTGCTAGATTGGAACGGGTCGTATAAGTATGATTTGCTAACTTGGAGTAGGATCAACATCATGGGGAATAGACTAGTTATAAATTTCTAGCAATTATGTTAATTTAACAAGCACCTCAATTGAAATTGTTGTAGAGAGAGTTGAATTTGGTCAAAGTAGATTGAACTCGCCCGAATTGAATATAGATTGGTCTAAAATATTAAGTTTGCTCACTTCAATTTTAATGAATGTTGTATTATCCAAAGTGGTTCAAGTCTTAGTTTAGTTCATATGTGTTATGGAGGCAATTAGCCAAGATGAATGAGATAGTTTGAAGTGAATGATTTTCTGGACTAAACCTAATTTCATCTAATAAGGAGTGTAAAGTTTTTTGAGCGACAATGAAAAAGGTACCTTTTATTTTCATTATCATCAAAAAGGTGTCTCATTTATATATATATATATATAAAGATAAGCCATTGTACTTTTCATCTAAATAATACTCTTATTTCAATATTATTATAACAATTATGATCAGGGACGGATTTGAGATTTTAAATTTGAGGGGTCACACATTAAGTGACGAAAATAATTATTATACATTATATCGTGGATGACTGAGTCACCGGAATTAGTACCGAGATTGAGGATATGATTCCGAAAGGCCTGGGAAGATGATAGGACAAGAGACTTGAAGAGTTCAACATGATAGGTTAAATTGACACTGAAACAAACCTCGGAGTAACCACTCCGATGCTTAAGTTAGTCCGGTGATCAGGGAGTTAGAAAGTGGAAGGAAATTGGCCTAAATTGTGTGTGCGTACCTACGCCCGCGAAAGAAGGCTATCTTTTATACCTTATCCCAGGAGGGGGACACGAATCCCATGTTCAGGCCATGGGATGGTGACGTGTGCCCACGTACTTTGTCCATATCCTCCACTCACTCTGCATCCTCCACTTATCTCGGTACCCATGATCCCCACTGTTGATCGAGATGAAGGGGTTGGATGTGATCAAGCTGAAGAGGATTGAAAGGTTAGGATGGATATATCCGGCGTGATTAAGTAGTAGGGGTCTAGCATGGCCGAGGCGTGGAGCTCTGACACAACCGATCTGTGAAGATCAAGCTTGGCAGCTGAGTGGCTGAGATTGAGAGGTCTGAGTGGCCAAGCTAGAGAGGTCTGAGTGACTGAGTTGGAGAGGTTTGAGCAATCAAGTTGGAGAGGTCTGAGCGTTGAGCTGGAAAGGTCTAAGCAACGGAGATAGAGAGGTTTGAGCAACCAAACTGGAGAGGTCTTCGTTCGGCTGAGTGACCCAACTTACCTTGGGCTCACCCTTGATTCCAGCTCAAGAGGGTTTGATTTACTTGATTTTGACTTATAATTCAATACGACTCTTGACTCCGATTCATGTGGAAACCGATTATATTCTCTATATCATAAATTCTGTTCAAAGTTAATATTAGTATATTACTAATAGCGAAAAGTTCAAATTTTTTTTAAAAATATTCAATTAAGTATCAAATATAATTATCTAATTAAAAGAAATTTAGTACTCTTTTAAAATTTTAAAATCTTCGATGATAATTTTTATATTCGTATTTATAGTATTTTTAAAAAATATATATATCATTAACACCCATGAGAGAAAAAAAATATTCTCTTTATATAGATCCACATATATATATGTTTGTAAGTAATTTATTCTTTTTATCTAGCTGTGGAGCCGATAATAAGGAGCGTTTGGGATGAATAAATTATCTTTTGTCACACGTGTGTATGTACTTGTGCTCCAAATTAGGCCTTTTTATATCTCTTATAAATATTACTAGAATCTCACTAACTCGATCACTCTCTTCAAGTCATTAATGTTATTAAAGCCTCTTTGATTGACTCAATTTCAAATCATCTTAATCTACATTCTCTTATGATAATTTTAATTGAAAAATTAAAAGTAATTATTAAATAAATAAAATAGATCAACTAACTAATGATATGTGAGTCTTAATGATATGTCCCCACGAAATAAACTGTTGGCTATTACATGAGATATTATCATAATAAAATCTAGAGGTCAAATCTTGACTAGTAGCCACGTTCCTGCCCCCTTTATGTACTAGTCATTGTTCGGACTGGCTAAACTAATTCTCGTGATTTACCTCCTCCGTATTGGTCCTAGGACGGACTAGCAGGGACGCTAGGAGTGAGCGTTTTGCCTTTTGTCACAGTGAGTCACAATGATATTAATAATCAAGAGAAAGATAAAATTTTGTTTCCGAGATAATTGTGTATAAATTTTGTTCCCAAGATAATGGTGCAGTGACAAAAGGTCTTTTTAATTTTTTAGGTATTTAAAAATTGAGTCACAATCTTAACGAATTAACGAATAAATTTTTTTAAATAAATTGATGACTTTAAAATTAATATTAAATATCTAATGTTAATTAAAAAATAATAATAATTTAAAATACAAAATTATAATTTGCAGAGTAGATAATATATTTAAGAGTAGATAGTAAATTTAAATTTGATTCAATTAATAACTGATATAATAACTACTTTAAAATCTTAGAGTTATAATATATTAATAAATTATGGAAAAAAAATTGGAAGGCCATGACCCCTCGTCAAATCCGCCTCAGTATAAGACTCCGGCTAGCGATTTGTTGAGCTCGTATATGTCCTCGAGACCTCAACGGCCCAAGTAGTGACGAGGTAGCTGACGGAGGTGGTCTCTCCTGCTCTGTTTTGAGACTGGAGACCAAAATTAACGAACGAGACGAGCTCCGATTTTGACACTCTCCTCTGTCTGACAGAGGGATTTGAATTTCTCTGTTCACTTTTGATTCTGCATTGCCCAAAATCGAGCGGACGGGCACACTTTATGTACAATTAGTCTGAAATTTCAATCTTATCTTAGCCTTCTTGTCTCTGTCGCTCAAAGGAATAAATAATATGATTAAAATTTGAATTCAAAAAGAATAAATATTGTGGTAAAAAAAAAGAAATAATTACGCTCTCATCACCCAGACGCCCTTACAATTTATCATAAAATTATATAAAAATAAATAAATCACAAAATT
>JBBUKS010491056.1:0-15319 GCA_038050645.1 Hedychium gardnerianum
TTTTTTTAGATACTATTGCATAATATACATTTTATACAAATTACGGTGGTTTATACTTTCTTCTCTTTTGTTTACTAATAAAAAACTTTCTTTCGTGAGTTGATTTATAGTTTCTTTTGCTTACTAATTTATAATTAGAGGAAATGTTTAGGTTTTTTTCTTATTCGTGACTTAAATCGTGATTTAAGCAGACACGCACCCTCGTCGATGATAAAAGGGTTTTCGTCGCCCCCAAAACCTTCTCTCTTGAAACCCTCGGCGCAGTTGCCGGTGGGCGACTCTCTCGGCGAAATCTTTGGGTGAGATTGGGGATTCTGATCCCCTCAGCTAAGAATAATTCTTTTTGAGGTTCTTCTGTGCTTGTTTGGGTCCTTGTATCGGAGCAAGCAATGGAGAAGCTCCGGATTCACCGAAGCAGGTCAGTCGAGTGGAAGCCTTCGGCGGTGGTGGCCCTTGCCACGAGTGCAGACGGATCACGGGTGGCGGCGGCACGGGAAGACGGGTCCTTGGAGATTTGGGTCGTCTCCCCTGGCTCCATTGGATGGCATTGCCAGCTCGTATGCTTCATGACCTCTGAGTTAATGAATTGATATGAGTATAACTAGGATCTAATTGTTCGCTTTTGCTTGAAGACGATGCAAGGAGATCCTAGTTCGAGAGTATCTTCGCTGTTGTGGTGCCGTCCAAGCGCGAGGAGTGCAGGCCTTGGACGCTTGCTGTCTTCTAGCATAGACGGTTCTATATATGAGTGGGATCTCTACTCCTTGAATAAAAAGGTGTAGTTTTTCTTCTTTCTTGCTATTATTTCCCTCTCTGTTAAAAAAAAAACCCTGCTTTTTCCTGCCATTCTTAGTTGGCCTCAGATTTCTTGCTGCGCATTATACAATAGTCTTGTTTTTAGTGCATTGAATCTTGCATCCTAAATTAGGGTTCTTAACTTCCTCAATCTACGCTTACAAACAATATTACTTCCATTGAAGTGAGGTGTAGCAAGTTCATGTAGCTCATAGTGGGAGCTGTTCTGGAAAGTTAGCTAAACATGCAAATTTTGGTATATTCCAAACAAGAAAACTCGCTGATGAAGGGACTTGTTGTGGTTTTGAGACAACTTGGGAAAAATAAACGCCTAAGAGTTCATTTACACAGAGGAAAGCCAGTGAGAAAGGAGGCAAATGAGAGAAGGGAAAACAGGGGAAATTAGATGGGGAAAAGAGGGCCAAAGTTTCATTACCTGGGTAAAGGGAAGAGGAAGAGGTTGGTGAAGTGGGAACAAAGACATTGACCAAGTAACCCTCTCCCCTTCCCCAGCCAATGCCACTGCCAAGCCAACTCGCCATGCCAACTTCCATTGTCGCTGAACTCCTGGCAGATCTTCGTTACCATGTTTGTTGATGTCCACCTCAATCTCTTTGTCGTACTGAGCTTTCTGCTTGTGCTTATCCTTAGTGCAAGGAGACACAAGTTCACACAAACACTACAAAGTGACTTGTTTCTTTACCATTCGTCCTGTTGCCTCCTCCACTTGATCTTTGCCCCGACCTGACCTTTGTTTGCCACTACCTTCTCATCACTCATCCCAATTACCTGAGTTTGCCACTACCTTTACTTGATTTTGAGGGAAGTGTTTGAGCACAGAAAGCATTCCACTTGGGCCCTTTCACCATTGCGTTTGTGCAGGTAATTGGAGGAGAGTGTGTTCAAGTGTCTTGAAAACCACGTTCTTCTGCATTATGTATTTTCGCTGTGTGACAAAAATAGACCCCAACTCTCATTCATAATTGTCATTTTTGAAACCCAACCTAGATTTTTGAAGGTTATAGCCACTAAATGTTAGCATATGGTTGTTGGTAACTTATCATTAGCAATCTACTAGTTAATGTTGTGATACTGTATTGTTCTTGCGCATGAAAAATTGGAGAAGTTGCATTTACATCCTTGAACTGAGAATGAAGCAGCTGGTTTAGTTACTATCGAATCAGAACTAACAAATGAGCCTCATGAAGAAGATAAAATGGGGCATTGTTGGAGTTGAAAGGCACTGGACATTTAGCATTGGCATAGGAAACTAATGGTTGCACAAAGAAATGCAAAAAGAAAAAAGAACAGAAACATTGTTATTATATGTGATTTTGAGATATTATGAAGACACAAGCTTCTTGAGTACACATCAGTTTGTGGTCATGGATGACAATTATGGGCACAAACACACCCTTCTGTTCTCTTTAATTCTCCAAAGGACTCCTAAACATACACTAGCAATCAAAACAAAGAAAAGCACCTAGCTCATGTTACCACATTTTCAATATTAAGAAAGTGTCACAATGGCTCAGCACTATCTGCCCATGCCGTAAACTCTTTCCATATACTCTTGGATCAACACATGAATACAAAATTAAACTATCAAAATTTACAAAATTCAAAATGTTATTTCAATTGCTTTTCTTAATGGATGTTTATTTCCTTTTTTCATTTTTTATTGTTTCTCGTGACTTAATTTTGAAATAACAATAGATAACATAGTTTCTGAAAAAAGACTATGTTTCTGGAAAACATGGGCCATCTCCTCTTCCTATTTAGATCTAGATGCAATTTTCCAGAAACTTCAAATTTCTTTTTGTTTCGATATCACTTTTCTCAATGCTCCTTCCATTTACATAGTCTTTTTTATGTTTTTCTCTTAGAGTTTTGTTGTCTTGATATATCTGCTATAGAGATTGGATTTGATAGTGAGGATAGAGACGGCAATGATTTTCCTAATATTGCAAGCATTTGATGGTGAAATTTTTGATTGCCATTTCATTTCAAATTTCAATGTAATGAAAATAATTTGCACATTGTCATCAATATAAAATATTAACCTATATTTGTTTTGCTATCAATCAATATCAACTTACTTGATTAATAATGCTATTAAATAGAAAATTGTTATTTTATGTGTTTTAGCCTTTTAGGATCTAACAAATGTTCAAAGGCATTTTTTAAACCTATTTTGTATTTTTTTGTCTAAGCTTTACCATTCATGATTCAATACCCATTCAAAAATACATGTACACAATTCCTGGAGCGAACCTCACCTACAACTTGCTTATAATCATTAAGAGGATTAATTTCATATTTTATATACTATACTTGATTTTGTTTATTGTGATACCGTCTTGGATTAACAAAAATCATTATCTGATAGTAACAAAATTTCCCCAAATACTAAGAATATCTTGTCCACATGTTTCCTACAGGTTGTGTTAGATTCAGTTGGAGTGTCTATCTGGCAGATGGCTTTAGAACCTTCTGATGATTCAATGCATTCAGATAAAACCAACAATGAGCCTGTCTCAAATGGCCACTCAAATCATCACGTTGAAAGTGATTCTGAATCTAGTTTTAGTGATGATGAAGGCAACAATGATAGTGATGGTGAATTCCATGCGGTAACCACTCTAACTGCTAGTCAACGTTTAGCTGTTGCTTGTGATGATGGTTGCATACGCATGTATCATGTCTTTGATAAGGATGAATTGACTTACAATAGATCTTTTCCAAGAGTTAGCGGTTAGATTCAGAACCCTTCACTCTGTTTTTTAAGGGTTTTTTCTTTGCTTTTATCATTCCACATGTTTCCAACTAATGTTACAGGACGCATTTTAAGTCTTGCATGGAGCCATGATGCAAGGTTGATATTTTCAGGAAGCAGTAATGGGTATGTTTGTATGTTTTTATCAGTTGCATCATGAGATATCATGGTAAATAGTACTCATTATTCTTTGTTTTGTCACCAAAGACAAATTGACTGTTCGCCATAGCTGCATCTTTCCTTGGTCTTCTCATGCATGCATTCTAAAATTTAAATATGCTATATCTTCACATACGTCAATTGTTGATACATGCAGTTTAATAAGATGTTGGTCTGTTGCATCTTTCCAAGAAAATTATCGCATTACAGCTGGTCTTGGAGGCTTGGGCAGTGGACCCGAACTCTGTATATGGTCCTTGATCTTCTTAAGGTGACATCTGTTAATGTTAATTCTTGCTTCATATGTATCCTTATTGTTGAACAAACTACTATTTCAGATGTCACACACTGGTCAGTGGAGATAGTAGTGGAAGTGTTCAGTTTTGGGACAGTCAACATGGGACACTTCTGCAAGCCCACACTTATCACAAGGGTGATGTGAAAGCTTTAACAGCCAGTCAAGACAATGTGTTTTCTGCTGGTTCAGATGGACAGGTGCTTAGTTCCTAGATCTTTCTAAAATTGAATTTCCAGTTATTCTACAATGCAAATACACCAATTTTGTCAGAGTAATCAAGTAATTATTGACCTATTTTACTTGTGCTATTACAGTTGAAATTTTTTAAGTTGAATCCTATATTAAGCTGGAATGGTCTACATGATAACTCCCTGTTTTCTGTAACCATGTATTCTAAAATGTATCCTAATGATTTCAGGTTGTTTTGTATAAGCTTTCTAAGCTTACTGGAGAACAAATGGTGAAATGGATCTATGTTGGATATGTAAGAGCTCACACTCATGATGTAACTGCCTTAGCAATGGCAAAGCCAATTAGAAGAGAAGGTTTGTTCATAGAAACCACTAATGGTGCTTGGTTTTTCCGAGTTTCTGACTTTTTGAAAGTTGTATTTTTCAACTTTTGGACTTATGCATGACTACAATCTCTCTGCTAGATCAATTCCATGATAAAAAGACACGCAAGGTTCGCCGTCAGGAAAAACCCATAAATTTTAGTTATCACAAATGGGCACGTTCAGGAGTCAACATGCTCATTTCTGGCGGTGATGATGCTAAGTTATTCGCATACTCTGCAAAGGAGTTCACCCAATTTTCACCTCATGATATGTGCCCTGCACCCCAACGTCCATTGCTCAAGTTGGCAAGTACTACAACAAACCATGGGGTGCCAGTGATGCTTTTTCAATCCTCTGACTATTTGGATGTCTTGGATGTGAAGATAGATGGTAAATTGGTGGTTACACAACTTCTTACTCGGGTCAAAAGCAAAGGTTCTAGAAAAATAATTTGCAGTGCTATATCTGGTTCGGGCATGCTCTTTGCATACTCCAATCAAGTAAAGCCCTTCTTATTTGAACTAAAGAAGCCTAAAGCTCAGAAAACTAAGTGGATGATTGAAAAAATACAACTTCCAAATAAACTGCCTTATGCACATTCTTTGCTCCTTAGTGCAGATTCCTCGTGCTTGATGCTAGCTGGTCATGATAGAAAAATATATGTAAGTTTCTTACTTTTCTCATTTTTAATCAGGATTAGGAATTTAATTACTTTGCTAGGAAAGTTGTTGAATGCTTCCATTTATTCTCAATGCATTATGCTGATTTTGCATGTTAGCTCCTATTTTGCATGCTATTGACTGTTTATGTTGGTTCTTTTTTGTGAGGACAGATCGTGGACATAAAAAAATCTGAGATAGTGCAAACTTTTGTTCCTCAAAGGAAGTTGGATCATATGAATGTTGCAGTTAACGAGCCTCCTATAACACAAATGTTTACCAGTGTGGATGGACAGTGGTTAACTGCTATTAATTCCTTTGGTGACATTTATATATTCGATTTGGAGATAAAAAGGTGAGCTGATGATGGCTATGACACTACTACTCACTAATTTATGTCCATTCAGTGGTATATGCTCATCATCTTTTTTTGTATGATTTTTTGGTGAAATATTAGTAAAGACTAAGCAAATTTTGTATCTGCGTTATTTTGAACAATCAATTATGCCATTTATTCTTCCATGGGGCATTCTACTGGTTATATATTCAAATTGATTAAAATACCAATGATCCTTATATGTTTCTGCTGGACTATTTTCTATGCCTACACGATAAATTTTGTCAGGAGGTTTTGCACAATGGAAATATTATTTTTTTAGACACCTTTTCTTGTAGAAAAGCATCATGTGCTCCCATTATGGATATCTTGGTTTATTCAATGATAAGATTCTTGTTCAAATTATTTGGCAGACAACATTGGTTCGTGTCCAGGTTGAATGATGCTTCTGTCACTGCTGGTGGCTTTCCTCCTAAGAACAGTAACACTTTTGTTGTCACGATAGCTTCTAATGAAATCTTTGAGTTGGATTTGAAAGCCAAAAAGCTGGGGGAATGGTCAAAGCACCATAGTGCCCATCTTCCTCGTGCGTTTCAAGAATTTCCAGGGGAAATTATTGGTCTATCCTTTCTGCCGTTCTCCTCATCAACTTCAGCCATCGTGTACAGTGCAAGGTATGACTATTCAAAATCGTGTAGCTTTTCTAACTCTGCTTAATATTCTGGTTTATGCATAATTGTATGCTTTGTGAGTATAATGTTATCTAAGCACCGCATCTGTAGGGACTTTGTGAATGCCTATTCTTAGTTATTTGTTACTATATATTCCCTTCTCTTTGCCTGAGTGACATGTTCTCTTTATTTTGGTTGCAATGATCATTTAACTTTCTGATTGTTGCTTTTATGACAGATGCAACTCGTAGATGTTCGTACATCTTTTCTCGTTTCATGATTTCTTAAATGGTTGCATATAATTTAGTTAGCATTCAAGTACATTTGTGAGGGTTCCAAAGTGGATGTCAACTAGATCTATTTGCTTGTACCTGTAAAGTGAAGCCCCCAGGACGTAGCGCAGCTGGTTCACAGGAGGTAGAATTGCTACCTTGGGCACGGGTTTGAATCGTGGGGCTGACAGCCACGGAATATCCTCCCTCCTTGGGGCCTGCTGCGTACCTGATTTATCTGCCTGTATCTTGCTGTGGGGCCGGCGATACTGGGCGCTTGTGGTGAGCGAAATCACCTTTTTTGCTTCCTTGTACCTGTGAAGTGAAGCTAGATCTGAGAGATTGAGATGCAGTGCTTGCAAGAATGTTGTCTAGCCTGACTAATTTTCAGATTCCTCTAGAGATTTTAGCCTTTGTTAATTTCATTATTGTTTTCTAGGCATTACTTTTTGTGAAAAATAATGGAGAATGTCTTTTCGTATCTGAAACTGAATCTTTTCTTTTATTTATGCAGGGCAATGTGCCTGATTAACTTTGCGATACCAGCTGATCAAGATGTGGAATTCCAGAATGGGTCAGATCAACCACTAGAGAATCACGATTGTAAAAACTGCAACGGGGCAATGCGAAAGCGGAAGTTTCGGGAACATGAATCCAGAACCAACGAAAATGACTTCGACTTTTTTGTATTCAAAGATCCCACCCTATTTGTCAGTCACTTCTCAGAAAATTCCATTTTGATAGTAGAGAAACAGTGGAAGGAAGTTGTCAGAAACTTTGAAGCTCCAGTTCATAGACATATTTTTGGAACATAAACATAATACATTTGTCGAAGAATGTTGCAGAAGCAAATTAGATCCTGCAATGACCGAGATTTGTTCAAAAGCCAGGCCAGGCTTCCATAGAGAATGTAACATGAAAAGTTCGATACGCCGACTGAAGAAACTTCTGAGAGGTGGTTACTGATTGGATTTTCCTAGAATGAGGGTACTAAGGAATTAGCAGATGCTAAACTTACAATGGTTTTCAGTTTTCTGTGGAATCATCAAGCTAATTAGGTCAAGTAACTAGTTAGCTGGTGCTCGAAAGAGAAATGTTTCTTCTGCGACAGTAAACTTACAATATTGAACTGTACTATTTCAAGATTGATTACTATCAACATTATCAGTATTTTTATCTTTTAATTATTTTATGAACCATATTGCTTGACTTAAGAGGTTTCTTGTATTTGTAGCATTGGGTTGTTGCTGACCTCTAAAGTATTGCGGATTGCTAGATGATGCTAAATCTGTTATGGTTGAGTTCATAACTGACATGATGTAGTTTGTTAGATGTGATTCATTTGACTTGGACGGATTGAGTGCGATTAGGATTTTAAATGAACTAGATGTTCGTGAGCATGTTTGGTATTTAGATTGGTTAGATTTTTATTTTAATCAGATATCCAACTATCTGACTCATTTTGGAGGTAGATGATTTGGTCTCATAAATCAGCCAGTCATTAAGTAAATTCGGAAAATATAGATGAATTTTGATGGAAAATCTAATTTTATGAGAATTGAATTCTCGTTCTGTCCCGTAGATCGGTCATTAGATAAATTGTGAAAACATGTATGGGTTATAGTGGATAGTTCAATATGAGAGGACAAAAATTTATATATATATATATATAATTCTGTTAACTTGCACGTCTTATCTTGTATAATCATGAACACCTGTTGAGATGGTCATTTGTACATTATTGATCAAAATATATGTAATATGATCAGTGATTAAGATTATATCACCTCAGCAGATGTAAATGATTGTACATGATAAGATGTGTAAGCTATCAAAATTATATATATATATATATATATATATTAATTTAAATATTTAATTTGTTTGAATCGATTAATTTTAAAAATAAGTCGTGTTTGTAGAGATTCGCAGTTAATATTTTTAAAATTGTTATTTCATGGGAGAATTTTTTTATAATATGTTATAATTAAGATTTAATTTCTAAATATCTAATTAATCTATTGGAGGATTGCACATCATTTTTTTTTATATTTATTCGATATATATAAGGATAATTGATTGAATAAATTATTAAACAGTAGTAATAAATTTGAATATTAATTATTTCGATAGTTTGATTTAATTTAATTTGTTTATTTTATTAAATAAATTTGAATAATATAAAATTTATTGGACTTGTTTACAGCCGATCATTGGATGATTCGAGTCATATAAATATACTATTAATATACTGTATATTTACAATTTTTTATTAAATTAAATATTTATTATTTATTATTTACTACTTAAATAACTAATTAAATATCTATGAATGCATAAAAAATTAAAACAATTACCTCCTACTTAAATCCATTAAATTATACATTAAATTCATATAAATAAGTGGTGATCTATGTGTGCTTATGTTGTATGGGCTTCCGGTTAAATCGGATCTGAATCGAATCGAGTTGGTTAGATCGTTTAGGATTTGGATGGGTAACCTAAACGCTTCTCCCTCTTATCGTTCGCCATCGCCATCGCCGCCGCCTCAAGCCATCGCCTGCGCGTCGCCCCTTGCTGCAGCCGGCGTCGACCCTTCGTAGCAGCGCCGCTTCCCGTCCTCCTTCGCAGTCTCCGACGCCCTTCGCAGCTCCCTCTCATGATCTCGGAGACACTAGCCGCTGCCGCTTGCTAGCAACCCTCGTCGCCGCCTTTCGCTGCCACCTCCGGCAACACTGTAGCGGCAGTTCCCCGACAGCGGCGGACCATGGACTTCTCCGACGACTGGCGGTCCCTATGGCTAATCTCCTCCGTTTTCTCCGCCCCCAACCTCATCCCGGGATCTACTGCTCCTGCTTGGCCGCTCCTCTTCTCCCCCGCCTTGTCTCCACCCCTCCGCCTCCTTTCCTCCGCTTCTCTCGCCCTTAATGTTCCCCGCCCTCTCCCCGCCTCCTCCTTCGTCCACGGGCTGCGCTCCTTCTTCAAATGCTCCGAGAACGAAGCCTTCCTCTCCACCTCCGCCATCGACATCATGGCTGCTGACGCTGCTCTCTCTGCCGCCGACTCATTGGCCTCCGACTATCTTCCCTTCAACAACCTCGCCGCTCTGCGCTGCCGAGACTGCTCCTTGGTCCTTTTCTTCCCGACCGGTCCGAATGCAAATTTAATCGGTTATGTTGGCCTTTCCTTTCGTGGCCCTCGGTCGCCGGAGCTCAGAACCGACCGGGACGGTGACATCTTTAGGGTAAAGGAAGGTTATAAGCACCCCTATCATCGGATACTGAAGATATTAGTGCCTCCCTTGGTTCCATCTTCCTGGTCGACAGAGTTGACTTCGGTGACCTCAGGAAATCCCTTGGTAGAGGGGTTCTTGATCACGACGACGATGTACTCAGTTAACTGGTTCAGGGTTGAAACTAGGGTTTCAGATTCAGCCGACGAAAGGCCAAGGCCTCTCGTGGTCCCCCTGTCGACACAGGGGTTTGAGAGTGTTGTTGTGCACGCATGCTGGAGCCCACATTTTGTGGAGGAGAGTGCTGCATTGCTAGAAACTGGCGAACTTTGTTGGTTTAATCTGCAGAGCAAGCGTGGTGGTGCCGTGAAGCTTTCTTTGGATGGTGATGACTGTTCTGTACAATGGTTGAGCTGCGAGTTTGGTTGTCAGCCATGGATTGTTATTGTTGCTTGTTCTAAGGCTGTTCTTTTGGTTGATCTGGGATCCAGAAGAGGCACTGGATACAAGCTTTTGGCTAAGATTGAGATGCCAAGTTCTCTAAATGTTACCCCTTTTATGGACACGAATGAGAGGTTCATAGCTTTTTGTAAGGCCCCTTACAATGATCTGCACTTAGCAGTTGTCACGGAATGTCGATTGTTCCTGTTTGACGTTAGGAAACCTTTAGATCCTCTATTAGCGTGGAACCATGGTCTGGATTATCCAAGCTACATTGCCATGTTTAGGTCGTCAGAGTTGAGGCCATCAAATGAGTTCGAGTGGGCTTCGGAATCTGGTTTTGTCATCTTGATTGGTTCCTTTTCACATAATGTGTTCACTTTGTTTTGCTATGGTCATAGACTTGCTGAAACTGTTGGTAGTCCTTCGCTTTATGCTTGGGATCTTCCTTCCATCCTTGTTTTATCTGATGATGGCATATCTGGTGATTATTATGTGAAAGAAATTTTCTCAGAGGAGGGTTCTCTATATCTGTCAACACAAAAACAGATGGACAACATGGTTACTGGCTTTTGCACCATCCCAAATGACTTATTAGCCACTAATTCAGGGCCTGGTGGATTTTATTTAATCAGACTTACCTTGACTGGGAAGCTGGAGATGCAGAGATATAATGCATCAATAAAGTTGACTTGTCAGGAAGAAATTGAGTATAAAGGAGAAGATCAGTTTGGAACAAAGGTCACAGTCTCCAGTGAGGGTTGTCAATCTACAGTGCCCAACGCATTTAGGTTTTATAGGCTGTGGCATCTTCATCAGTATATGAATGGCAATCTTTTAAATGCTTTGCTTGAGCGTGATACCAATAAACTCACAAATGGCAACCTGTCTTCTTCTGTTCTTCCTATTTCATATTTAGTAAATGAAATTAGCACACCCACCAGTATATTTGAAGTTGCATGCAAGAAGACTTTAAATTCTCTTGGATCAGATCTTTTTTCATTAACTTTTTCAAAATACTCGGATCTGTTTACAGTTGATAACAGTGGGTCCACGTTTGAGTTCCTAGAAATTCCTCCTTCATTTCCTGAGAAAAGGTTTCTCCCGTTCCTTTTTGCTAAACCTTCAAGAAGGGGTGAGAAGTGGTTCGGCAAATCATCCTCTGGCCAGTCTCTTGTTGGTCCATTAATTCCTGTTCCTGTTCTTCTTGCATTGCAGCAGATTGAAAAAGGCATGCCTTTAATGGGCAAAGAAGATTCAGGTGATGATTTGCTGGATAATCAGTGTAGAATAGTTTTGAGTGAAGTTTTCCCAGAAATTTCCATTGCTAATACTACAAACGACATTTGTTTTGGTGCCACAGATGATCTGCAACCTGAGAAGTCTTATTTTGTTTATGAACCACAGACATGTACTAGGTCTACTAACAGAACAAGCATTGAAGCAGCTATTCATACGAAACAAGAATTTGCTGAATTTGATGAAAGGAAGCCGGCCTGCTTGGTGTCCCCTAAAGATGAAATTTTTTCTACATTTCTATGCGGAGTTGCAAACAAAGGATCTGTTCCTGACTCTAAATATGGAAATATTAGGGGTGAATTGTTTGATCTAAGTCCAGTGAGGTTGGACTTTGATAGAACCGAAGTAGAACTTAATCCAGCAGAACAGAAAATTTTTAATTGCTTGAGTAGACAGTTCTCAAAATGGAAGGAAAATTACAAGCCATACCAGGATTTCTGTGCTCAGTATCCCACAAAATAAGTATCCTAAAAGGTGGTGCTTCAGATAGCAGGTACATAATTCATTTGCTTTCTAATATATGTGATATGAGGTTTAGCTGATTTCCTCATACTAAAGCTTTGATGAAAATTTTATATGTTTGGTTAAACGTGTGTTAAATGTAATTCAAAGATGATATTAAATATCTTGAAACATGACCTAATAGTATGATTCATTGAATCTCCTGATATTTATTAATTGAAGTATGCTTGATGTATTATTTAATCATATTTTCTTGTATGTTTGTCCCCTTTCTTCATGTGGCTTGTACTGTAATGGAGCTAATTATGCCTGAAGAATCTGAGTATCAAGCTTTATATAAACAGGCAACATATAGAATAATCAAAGAAACATAATATCAACACTAACAATGATTTAAAGTGCTTCACCCCAGCCTTTTACTCTACTCAATCTATGATCTGAACCCAAAAGTTTGTTCTCATTAATTCTTATCTTACAATTTCACTAAAATTCTTTTGCTCTTGAGTTTGAGCACTAGACTACATTTTTGTTCTTTGCTCTTTCCACTGTACCAACTGGTGAGCACCGATGGTACACAGCCTTATAAAGCATCCTTATGACAAATTCAACCACCTCCTTCGTTCTAGCTACAACCAATTAATCAAAAGTTGGTTCTGTCTCTCACTTAAGACATGCTCCTCAAGCTTGATACCAAGGTTACAAAAACTGAAGTTATCATTAAGGTTACAAAAACTGAAGTAATCCAACACTTTCCACCATACTAACTGGTTAGCAACTTAGCATTAAGGTTTACTTAATTTCACAATGTCAAGCATCGTTATGACAAATTCAATTATTATCCTAGCTACAATCAACTAACCAAAAGAACTCATTTCTTGTACTGTGTCTAATGAACTTAAAGTTGTGCTTGTAGTTCAACACTCCTTTTGATCGCAAGAGTATGAGGCACAAATACAAAAAAGAAAAAGAAAAAGGAATTAGGATCTTTCATCAGTTGCTCCATCAGATAATCATGGTAAGAAGAGACTCAGTACTTGCTATTTTGCCACTAAAGCCAAATTCATTCTTGGTAGCTGCAATTACCCTTTGTCTTTGTATGTATGCACTTTAAACTTAAATATGCTGTATCTTCACGTCCATCTTTTATTTGATAGATACATGCAGTTTGATAGGATCTTGGTCTGTTGCATCTCTCCAATGGACTTATAGGATTTCAGTTCCTCTTGGAGGCTTGGGCAGTTGACCAGAACTTGCCTATGGTCATTAATCTTCTTAAGGTGACAAATGTGTTTCATTTCGATCCTTTTTTTGTTCGACAATCTACTATATTAGATCTGGCAGGATGGTGAGGTTTAATGATGCTATAGAGTAATCAAGTAATCATTGTGTCTAATCTAAGGGTGTTTATGATAGCTGAAAAAAGTTCCGAGTTGCTGAAAGTCTTTCTGAACGTGTATTCTAATGCCTCCCGGTGGTTTCAAGTTGTTCTGAAGAGCAAATGGTGAAATGAGTGTGCATTGGATGTGTAAGAGCTCACACATGCTGTAGCAGCCTTAGCAATGGCGAGGCCAATTCCAGAAAAGGTTTGCTAGATTTTCTTACAATTCGAAAGTTGCTTTTTTTCACACCCTTTGAACTTATACGTCACTTTGGTCTCTCTTCTAGATCGATTACATGATAAAGATAGATTACACTTTGAGTTCCCATGCTCAATTTTTCCAAAGCTCAGCTTCCACAAACATGGGGCTTCAGTGATGCTTCTTTAGTGACGAGCCAGTGGTTTCTAATCAACATCGGGAAGGTTTGACGATCGATCGACTATCAACTCGAATGAGATACAATGGGCTTCAATAATCAATGAGAGTTCAAACGAGAGCTTAAGGTTACTTTTGCAAAAATTTCGAAGAGGTACCATAATAGGGCATTTTAGAAAACTAGTTCTTCATTTTTGATTTTTTTTTTAAAATAAAGAGATGCTTGTCGTCCTAGATCTGGCTTAAACTTAAAGTAATTATTATCCAAAGGAGTAATTGTATGCTTAATTTGTTTTGTCAATATCCTTCTCCAAAATACTGTATCGTTTTGATATGCTTAGCTCATTCAATTCATTCATCATGTTCAGTTTGATAGTTTACATAGTACATCCAATCTATTTGATTGCACTAGATCAAATTGGCTCGGCCAGTTAGGGTAGCTCAATCAGCACTACCAGCAACGTATTGGTCAGTTATTATTATTATTTTTGATAATTCAGGTGTTTGATTTTCAAAATATTCTCTCTATTTGAATTTGAACTATCATCTTTTTATTTATTCCTCTAATTGTATTATCACCTCACCCTAGGGTTCTTTGTTTACACGAGATAAGGAAAATAAAATAAGTGAGAGCTTTCGTAGTGGAAAGTTTTTTCTTATTTACTTGATTAACAATTTGAAGCCGATGGAAATTCTATTCCGTTAGGGGATAAATTTTCTAGGAAGAATATTTATCTCTTTCAAATTGGATGAAAAGATGAAGGAAGGAAAAGTAGAAAAAGAAAATCACATAAATATTTTTATAAATCTTGTCCTTTTCTTTTTGTGGAATTCCTGATTTTTTTTCCCTCTGCGTCCTCGAATTCCTAATTTCTTTGTTACGATTCCTCTTTGTGATTGCTCCATCGATCCTTCTTTTTTTTCTTTTGTGATTGTTTCACCCTTTGTTTTCTCTTTCTCGATTATTGTTGCTCCAAGATTATTGTTAAGCTACTGTTTTATATTTGATGCACATCGTCGTTCTAATTTTCTCCTGCAACTATTCCACCCTTTGTTTTCTCTTATGTGATTGCTACTTGCTCCAAGATTACTGCTACGCTACTGCTCTGTGATTGATGCACATCGTCGTTCCAATTTTCTTCTACGACTGCTTCGCACTGAGTTTTCTTACTTGTAATTATTGTAAATTTTTTGCCTTCCCAAGATTAGCTACGATTTTGTCCCTTTGTATTTTTAATCATCCTTAGGTGGAACATGCTTTAACATAAGTATATTCTCAACGGTGAAGCTTTGGTGAAATATTACTTTGATTTAATGACCTCTCCAAAAACTTCACTTTGAAATAGTTTTCGTTGTAAGATCATCATTTCTTTCAAAAGTTAAACATGGTGACTAATAATTTCAGAATGATTCCTCAAGAACTTTAGCTTCTCATCGAACTTTTTCTTTTGTTGGTGTCAAGAAATTATTCGAAATACAATCGTGTGAAATCTTGTTTGTTGAGCAAGAATCATAGTAGAGTAGAGTGATTTTTAATAGGCACTATTTATTAATCTTTTCGGGTAAGCACAATTGAAAGTTTGAGCATTGTATAAGATTTGATTTTGA
>JBBUKS010491064.1:0-15319 GCA_038050645.1 Hedychium gardnerianum
CTATACCTTAAATACGATTTTAACAACGAGATAAATATATTTAAGTGATAAAAGTTGGCATTTTACTAATCAAACAAATAATCAAACAAAGTCCATAAAAAATTCAATCGTGTTAAATTATTTGCATATTTATTAATTTCTAAATAATGAAAATTGCGTGCACTCCGTTTCGATCGCGTCGCCGGTCATTTCAGAGCCCGCCGCTACCGATTCTACCGGTCACCCTCTGCTTCACTCCGACGGTCGCAACCCTCCGCGGCGCCTATAAATACCGTCGCCGACGCGCTGAATTCAAATCCTTCCACTCCGCCGCCGCCGAAGACATGAACCGCAACGCCTCTCTCGCCGCCCTCCTCCTCCTCCTCCTCGCTGTGGCCGGCGCCGGCCCAGGCAGGGCCCAACAACCCGCGGCCTCGCCGACTACCCATTCGCCCTTTGCCTCGGTCTCACCTGGCTCTCCGGATTCGAGCGCAAGCAGTTCCTCCCAGTCCCCCTCCGCCGGCTCCCCGGCGGCGGCGGCGCCCAATCAATCGGATGATGCTCCGACCCCGTCCCCGGATCAAACCCACAGACTGGCGCCTTCTGCTTCCGCCCCTGCACCAGCTGCCGGACCCGCTTCCTCCCCGGCGAGTTCCCCCTCCTCCTCCTCCTCTTCTCCCACTCCCGGAGCTTCATATTCCTCCCCCTCCCCCTCCGCCTCAATGTCCGTCTCCCCCTCGCCTTCCGCCACCGCACAAGTCCCAGGGCCGGCTTTTGACGTGGCGGACTCTCCCATAGACGACTTGCTGCCGCCAGGGGCTCCGGACTCCGATGTGTCGTCTTCCATAGACGACTTGCTGGCCCCAGCTGGTCCGGCCGACGATTCTACCGATGATACCGCCTCGGCTAGCAGCGCCGCCGTGGCCACCGCATTCAGCACGGTGGCGGTAGCTTTTGCCGCTGCTGCCATTGCTTCCTAAATTTTAGATGTTATTATTATTATTATTTCCTTTTTTTTTTTGCGTGTATGTATACGTCCGTATAAACTATCAGAGAGTTCAAAGAACATGCAAATGCAACCATCAATTTTACATGTCAATTATATATATATAATTTTTTTAATACAACTATGCATGGGTAATTTTTTTTAATATTCTTTTAATTTAAATATTATAACTCAATCTTTAAATTTTTAAAAAATATATACATATATAAACACAATTTTGACTTAAGTAAAAAAACGAGCCTAATAATATTGATCATCTAAATAGATCTCTTGCTTACGATAAATTCTTTTTATAAAATCGAATCGATCACTCCAGATTTAATATTACCTGATTAATTATTTTTAAAATAATTTTTGATTAATCATATATTTAAAATTCAAATCATGATTACAATATATTATAGAAATTTTTCTTTAAATTTAAAAAAATTGATCGTTTAAATAAATCTTCACGAACACTTCACAATTTATCTTATAATCATTAAAAAAAACAAATAAGTCACCTTGGGATTTAGATTACTATATATATATAATAAATATACATAAATTATATTTTAAATTTATCTTAATAAGATTATAAAATGATCTAAATCGAATCAAGATAAAGTAAAGTAAATCACGTGAAGTCGAAAATTAACTAAGCTATCAAAATGGAGTGTTTAAACTTGACTTCTTTCTTTTTTTACTAGTTTAAATTTTGTTCAAACTTAATTTTTTTAATTCACAAATTTTGTTAAGTCTATATTTTTTATTTATTTACAAATTTAGTAAGATATTCTTATGAATAGAATTCACAAATTTTGTTGGTGGACATTACAACATTATTTATAAACAATTCATGACCTTATTTATGAATACTAATAACACACACATATATATGTCCTATTCAAACATATTCATTTAACTTAAATTAAATGACTTATTCAAGCTCATTTAATTGAGCTTATATATTTTGAACGAACACCATTTGACCATGTTTATATTGAAATGGAAAGCAAGCCAGCAATCTGGTTTTTTTTTTTCTAATAAATTAATGACAGATAGTGTTCTTCACATTCCATTGTTTCTCATTGTTTATTATCAGTTTCAGTTGCTTTGAGTTCATCCATTTCTTGTATTGTTTTTCACTGCTGCTGGTGCCTGTTGAACTGCATACCTTGAGTTCCTTCTAGCACACCTGAAGTAGATCCATCAGTTATGGTTGTTACTCGATCGACTTCTTCATTTCAGGACAGGGAAATGGAAGGAAAAAAATTGGATAAGCAAATAAAAAGAATCTGAAAACCTGATATATCTGGAAGATAAATGTAAGGATGCCCTGATTTCTTCTAATAATTCTCAGAGACACGATTTGTTTCCGTCGAACGCGCCATCCTGCATACGAGCAATGTTAGAGGAAAAGGTAGAATTGTATTAAATTTTACGAGAAAAATGGAATCTTGCATTTAAAGCTTACTTTGCTACTTAGCTTGTATAACTTGAGGATTTGACCAACCGAGCTGCAAAGGAACCATCGATACGATGCTTCACTGGGTTTGAGAAATAATAGCCTTCCTCCGAAACAAACTCAGGGGGAACGTATCCATCTACAGAATCGACAGCAAATTCCTGAAAAAAATGCAGCATCGTAGCATTTACAGTCACATTTTTTTTTGTTTCATATGCGGGTGTCTCGATATCTAAAGAGTAAACCTTGGCATTGATCATCAGCAACCGAGGTATACATTCACCCGATTTATACGATTGACAAGTGAGAATGTATGCAATGCGATGAAACTTATATCATTTTCGAAGTATTAGTATATTATATCTCGGCACACTTCAACATTTGCCAGCCTATTGTGTCGATATGATACAATATCAAAACAGTAACATCTCAACCAGAGATTGAAACCCTAGCATGGAATTGTACTTCAGGTATTTGTAATAGTTACATCTAGGCCTTGGGTTATCGATGTCATATTTTTGCATGTTGCTCCACTTAATGAATGTAAGATCAAGCTTGAACAATAGATTCATGAAACAAAATGCAAATAAGTTACCAGATGCCTCAGAAGAAATGCTGCCACCCTCCCCTCATTTTCGTGATGATCAATGGAGCAAGTACTATACACAAGCACACCGCCGGGCTTTACCAACCTATTCATGTTTGTCAAAATTATAAGCTCGTAAGATGTGCATCAAGTATTCTCAAAGCATGAGAAAATAACAGTAAGTCTAGAAAGATACAAATTTATATAGACTAAAAAACATAAAGGGCGACGTAATTAGTCGAATGCTCTAAAATGTATTGTTGTAGCAAACAGTTAGAGTGGTTATATCCAGTTGAAGGATATAATAATGAACTGCTCTGAAAGATTCATCTGGTATTTTGCAATTAAAGAACAAAAGGAAAAATAAAAAGAACCTCACATGGAAGCTGCATCGAGGAGCTCATCTTGCAAATTCTTCAATTGCTCAAAATCTTCAAACCGTCTATTCCAGCGCAAATCTGCTCGCTTTTAGTGAAGAAGACAACCAAAAAAGTAAAATCTAAGAACACCATAAATTTTACTCAGGAAAAAAAAAGGTATGTAGCTTTGCACGATTTATCTTAATATTAAATCTTAATCAATTTAGTTGACGAAATCTGAATAATAATAGAATAAATGAAACATGCATCTTCACTAGAATCTGAATACATCAAATCAGTTTCTACTTTCTATGTTATAAATTCAAAATCCAGAATTTCTTAAATGGGTCAAGTAAACTACCTTTCAGTGGGTCCAATTTCAATTAAAGATAAGGAGAGGTGGGAAAGCCTCACAAAATGAGATACGGAGCTTTATCGTTTATATACATTTTTGTCACTTTTCCACCTAATCGTTATATCTTATCCAAGTAATTGGACACTAAAGTACCTTGGAGAGGACACCCAGTCCTGAGCAAGGAGCATCTAACAAGACTTTGTCAAACTGAATATTATGCATTTCCTGCAAGGAAGAAAATATAACTTGCAATAAGTTATGCCCAGAACAATAGCAAATGGCCAGATCAATAAAGGTTGGTAATACAAATGGTATAAACCGAACTATATCCCTCGTATCAATACTCACAAATAGAAATATGTACCAGCACATGAAACAAAGGTTCTGATCACAGCTTTGTCAGATTGGTACATGGATTATGTATGTTCATGAGATTTAATGAATGCACCAAGGAATTAACATGATATTAGAAGAATGGCAGTAGATTTCCAATCAAACATTCATAAAGATTAGATGGATATAAGGATTGTTATGATATTTATGCATTTGTATGATTAAATTTTGTGAACTGTATACTCACGGCGTATAAACGAAGGTCGGCATTGGTTGTAGTCACCACATCATGGACATTATGTAACCTGGATGTTTCCTTGAGAATTCTTAGGCGTCCTTTGTTTATGTCTATTGCCAATATCATACCTGGAAAAGAGAATCAGAGTTAAGTTTCTAACTAATCTCTAGAAAAAGGCAAATCAAGACTAAATGTAAAGTTTGTGACCAGAAGACAACCAACCCCAGACAGGGCATCATTCAGGTCAATTAGATGGAACTTATTAGTTAGACTATTACATGCTATAAAACTAGTACTAAGTTCATAAGGCATGCCATTTTCATTTCCATCTGTCTCAGTCAGAACTATCCAATGTATTCTAAAGAGAATACACTCATAATCCTACTAGCTGTCTTATTTTCTACAGGGCACAATATTTCCATGAAATAGTTCTGAAGGAAACTAGAAAGAACTATGTAAAGAAGACTATTTTCACATATGTTACCTTGGCCTCTCAAACGTGACGCCATAAAGAGTGTCTTTCCACCAGGGGCAGCGCAACAATCAACGATGGTATCTCCTGCTTGTGGGTCCACAACTGACACAACTAGACCTGTTATGAAATATTGTCTCGTGTCAATATATTGTCCAATACCTTATGATTGATCCAAACATCTATGAGAAAAAAAATTAAATATTTTGTGATCTCAAATTAGGGAAAAGAATTTAAAATTTGTTTTAAAAAAATTTAAACGCTAGTCAGTTATTGGGAACAAGTCACTTAGAGCTTGTAATCTCTTTTTGTCTTTGTGTTCTATAAACCTTCACGTAAACAACTCTCAATTTTAATAAACTTTTCCACTTTGTGAGATTTTTATATGCGAGATTGGTTCTTTGTGTGAGTTTTATTCAGTTTTAGTGTTTTTAGCGATGCATTCTCAGTCCTTTTATAATCTGGAGGGAAAGGAATCAACGGTAGAAAAAAGATTCTCAGTGGAAAAGAAAAAGACGGAAACATGGGGGAAAAGGAAGAAAGGAAAGAAAAGAATTTAAAAAGGGGGAAATCGATCACAGCTGGCTGCCGCAAGGCTACGGCCAAGCTTGGCCGCAGGCTCTCCATGAGGTCATTGCCACCTCATGGAGTCATCCAACCAGACAAGGCTGCCACGACCTCCTGGCCAAGCAAGGCCGCTGCAGCCTCTGGAGGCCTCATGGCCAAGCGAGGCAATTGCAACCTCCGGAGACCTTGTGGCCAAGCAAGGCCACCACGATCTCACGAAGGCCTCATGGAGAGCTCCACTTGGTGCTAGTGCTGAATTCTGACCGTGCCGGCCGGCACAGCTCAGCACCTTAATCCTTGAATGCTACAGATATGTATACTTAAGATTGCAAATGGAATCAGATATATATACTAGGTCTTTCTTGAATATTTAGTCTAAAAAGTACGGAATAGAAACCACTTTCAATGAGGCAACTGATAGTGCATTGAGGATGAAAATGGATATATAATGATTGGAATTAGGTTATCTATTACTTTGCAATGAGCAAGCTTGGAGTTCTAAGTGGAGCAGCTGTTTCCATTATTATACTTGGTGAAGATGTATACAAGCACTAAACTTTTCTTGATATCCATTGGAAAGTAAAGATATATCTGCTAAACTTCACCAAAAATGCACAGAAATTTGAAAGCTCTATAAATCATAAATACTCATGGCAAATATCAACTTGCTCATTGAAAGTAATAATTCTTGATAGTAAAGAAATTGTGCTCAAAAGTTACATGATAAAAAGAGTCTTTGAGAAATTACTACCTGCGCTTTCATCCTGTACTGAACATATACCTTCTTTTAGTAGTCCAGATTGTATTACAGTCTGAGTAGAAGGAGAAGTTAGAAATCTGATGCTAAGAGAAGTACCATAAATTAAACTTGAAAAGGTCACATTAGAGAATTTTAATCACTAAACTCAATTATGGGATTCCAATGACAATGCTGGGAGTGTACCTTGCTGAATGCTTAGAGACTATAGAATGTTGGTAAGATAATGGATATTAAAATATATAAAAAATCAATTCACACATATAAGAGTGAAAATCTATGCAAAAATTACATGACCAAGTAATACCAATTTTACCTACATTGACAAATCTTTTACGGAAGTTTTCAAGGTATGCTATATGCAAATGAGTTTATGTATAAGCATCTGTTTGCACAGCATTCTAAATACTAGCTAGTAACAGGCAGTTTGCCCTGTACTTACTGGTCCTTGTCATCAATGTTTGGACCAAGGGTGCAATTGCCAGATGAGTCCAAACCTTCTTATAGTGTCTAGTCTCTTTTCTTATTGAAAATTGCCTCTGCTATCCTTTTTTGTTAACTTCTTCTCCCTCCTTTATTTTGCCAACATTTCCTTTCTTTTCATTCATGCCAACAACCCCACTCCACATGGTCAATAAGACACCACTTCCATAATCTTTTGAAGTCATGAAGGAACAAGTTTTGTATACGAGAATGTAGTCAATCAATTCAATGAAAGACAACAGAAGAACGCATCGTTAAAAAAATAAACACATCATCATGATGTGTAAAAACAATTCTAATTTGTCACTATACCTGCATCCCAGTTTGAAGTCGAACAAAATCCTTTAAATATGTTGAAAGTTCAAATGGAACCTGAGGAAAAACATTAAGTTAAATATAGAGAAAATATATGCGTATAGAAACATTCTAATGTTGTAAGTAACAAATTCTCCTGCAATATGACAAGAACCCAGATTTTCAGATGACCAAATTTTAGCATCACATTCCAATTTATTTTACATGCACCGTTACAACCCATCTCCTAACCTCTCCAAAACCACAACTCAATCTCTCACTCTCTGAATGTCTATGGGTGTACATACAGTTCCATTTCTAGTAATTGCTTGCTTGAGTAAAAAAATGATGGGAACTGGAACTTAGGGTCACAAACAAATATCATATAACTTGGCAAGAGCAAAATGGAGAGCAAGCGAGTAGGCTATCATGAAGACAAATAAGGGGATTAAAGCTAAATAGATCAGAAGAATTTCAACATTAATCCCAAACAATGTTAGTGGAGTCCCCGGACAAAGAGTCTCTAGAAGACCTATGAGCTAATCTACCACCTCCTATGGATGATTTGATCTTCATCTTTTCATCTTTAGTTTATAAAAAAAACATTCAAGTTCAAATGTCAAAGACATCTCAAGCAAAACATACTCTAATATCCCTCCTATAAACTATCTTGTTACTTGTTGCTTATTTTAGGGATTCATGTTAGTTTGTGATGAAGCTTCCTAAACAGAGGCTACACATGCAATATAGTTATCGATCAAGAAAAAATTTCATTGTCACATATCTTCCATGGAGAACAAGGAGAATTAAGGATAGAATCATGATAAGGAAACTTTTCAAATCCTTTGAGAGCTATGAAATCAAAAGTATTTTGATTCCTAAATCACATGCTCCGAAATGTAGCAAGTGTCCAAACTAGAAAGTGCTCAAGATAATTGTGCTTGTGCTGTGACAGAAAAGAAACTTAAATCACCTTCAAGGATTTCAATTGATTAGCAAGGTCAATTCTTGTGTAACCTTTGGCAGTGTTAACCCTAACAGAAACTGGATTATCATCAGTCACATAAAAAACGAGGTGTTAAAATCCAGAAAAGTGTAGCATCAGATGTTACACAAACCTTAGTCCAAAATAAGGATTACTGTTATTCCAATTCATTAGTTTCACAGATTCCTCGATCCCCCACAAGTTTATCCATCTTCTCACCATCCACTGAATCATAGAAAAAAATGACCTCCATTAGTTTTGTTGCTTGTTTCTTTACATTCTAGTGACTAAAATAACCTCATTTTCAAAGTAATTTCGGACTAATTAAAACTGAAGTACCAATTAACACAGGGAAAAGCTCACCACTGGGTGGGAATGTATAACGGCAAGAGCACGTGCTTGTGAACGATCATCACCGACTACCTTTGGCAAGGGAAGTGAATCTGTATCCTGAAACAGAAAGAGAATACTTGGTCAAAAAAATAACAGGCCGACAAGATTCTGGTCAAACAAAAGCCAAACAACATGACCAAACACCTTCAGTGAAAGCAGCTTCCGCAAAATTCCATTAACCAAATTTCCTGCTCCAGGCCTTAAAGCCCTTTTTGCAAGTTTGACATTCTAAGATTTCAAAATAAGTCACAATACATTAGCTTGTAAAGATAAAAGGTAAATCTAAACAAACAATACCATCATCATCATAAATTTATGTTACCCCTAACTATTTGGGGAAGGGTATATGGATATTGTTGCATCATTGAACTCTTTACAAGACTATCTCACTAATGATATATTTTTCCCTACCCTTCATACCTTCAACTCTAAATTGACAAAATTGTCCAATTATTAAATTTACTGGTCATCTTTACAATGTGCATATCATCTTAACTTATGTTCCCTAAACTTATATCTTATCAAATTTAGACTTAATGACTCATGGATAGTAGTATTTCAAGTTTTTTGAAGTGTTCTCACACATTCATCACAGAATTCTCATCTCTAATGAATTGACCTCTGTATGTGTCATTTCCAAACTATCAAACACTTTGATCGGTGAAGTGTAAAGTATAACATATCATACCATAGTCTTAAAAAAAAAATCCTTTTAAGTTTAACGGGCACCAACATCTAGAAATAATTGATACAAACTGAAGCCATAAATAATGTGAGATTTTGAAACTAATCATGAAAAAAAAGGTTCTATTTCTCTTGTTTCTCAATACTTCAATGAGCAATCAAATCAAAGGTAATTACAACAACTTATTTGGAAGTTAAATAAAAGAAATGTACCTCATCAACAACAGCATATGGGGGCATTTCTAGCTTGATAATCTCATAAAACCCAATTCGGAGTACCTAAAAGTTAGAGAATGTTGCTAATATGTCATAGATTAACAGTGATTGAAACATTAGGCCAAGGTATCTAATAATAATGATATACCTTGAGAAACATATGAATTTAAACAAACATTAGTTAAATAATTGACATTAGTTAAGAATTATGTATTGCAAAGAAATGTGACCCAAACAAAAATTTCATGCTACAAAAAAGGGCCTAGATATTGCATTTTTTTTTGTTCATTTGAAGTTCTACTAATGATCTGAGTGTCTGTATAATAAGGTCATACTTGCAAAAGCAGTGGCTCCATGCTTCTAAACATGCTCTCCTCCTTGCAAAGAGACATGATGAGATGGTCAAGGTAGCGTCTCCAGCGTATAGTTCCTCCAACAATCTCAGTCACCTACAACAGAGTGGGGAAAGTAAGTTCACCAAAGAATAAAGGGTTCATGTTAACAGCACAAGATTTGATTTTACAATATTCGAAAATTTGCACATATATTCTTTTGAATATAAAATTTAATTTTATAAAAACAAAAAAATAAGTTGTATGCTACTAATGAGTTTGTCTCTCTTAAAATAGTAGCTTAATGATTGTAATTTACATTTTTCCCCATTAAGCTTAAATATTCTATGAAATGCCTTTGAAGTTAAACAATTACCATTTTTTTTTAAAAAAAAATCAATGTGTGTTTATTTAATGTCAAAAAAAGCCCCAAAAAGGCCTCCAATTTTTCAAAAAAGCTCGAAATAGGCACCCCCTTTCAAAAACACGTAAATAGGCCCTTTTAAATTTTTTTGAAAAATACCCCTAATCTTCACATAAATCTCATCTATTGTTAGATCTCTGCTGACTGTCAACTAGAACTTTGTCAGACTTTATTGTTAGTCAGACTAATTTATTGCTTTAAATAGAACTTGGAAACTTATTTCCCTTGGTGAAATTTGAGCCCTTCACTTCTTGTGAAGCATCATATACCTTCTACCAACTTGGTAATTTAACTCATCTAATCATATTGAGAATTATATCAACATTAACATAGTTCTATACAAAATCCAACTATTTTGAAATATGATTTTATGCAACTCATGTGTTCAAAATATGAATTATGTAACAAAGGCTTATGTTAGCTTCCATTCTGATATGTGAGTATCAATAAACCTCACTAGTTTCACTTTTCTACACCAAGCAAAGGTAGAACCATGTTTTCCTTAAAAATGGTTATATGTCATAGAGGTATCCATTGGCTTCGTTAATTTCAATTTTTATAAGGAGGCATCACTACACCTCCCTAATGACATTCCTAACATTTTTAAATATTTTTAGCACTAGGATAACGTAGAATCATGTCTTGAGCAAAGTATAATCCTATGCCACAAACATATGCATGTGTTTTTGTTCTGGTAAGCATCACTACACCCCAACAACAAAATTCTTAGAAATTTATCATTTTTTGTCACTAGGATAGTACAAAAACATTTTGCTCGAACTATGATTTTGTGCCACAAAGATTTCCATTAGCTTTCATTCACATAGGTAGGCATCATTGCACCTCACTAACACTACATTCCAAGAATTGGTACAGAAGTTTTGGCATCACTAAACCTTGCTATCACAATATGAGCAAATAAATTATATAATTAATTGAATATCACTAATATTGATTTTATTTAAACTAATGGGATTTATTAGATATTTATAGATTTAGAAGGATATTTATACAATATTAGATGTTGTGATAAAAAATCTAGAATTTTATGAAGTTAAAGGGACGAATATGCAGTTTCACCTACTATAATGTTTCAGATTTTGAAATTTTGCTTCAAATTTGAGGCACAAAACTGAAAGAAAGAAAAAAAAAATAGAAAAAGTGAGCAATTTAACACTACCAGTCTAATATCTCTATCATCCAAATCCCTCGTGCGAAAACCAAGCGTCCTCTCAACGTAACCCATCTCATTCTTTGCTGAATTCCTCCCCTTCTCGTTCAACAAATCCGCAAACGCCCCTCCCTGGTCGATCCTCAACAATCTCACCGTAGACACTATTCCTCGAACAAAAAAAACACACAATTTTTTGGAAAATCGCCAAATAAAACAGCATTAAAAGGAAAACACACGCTTTGTTACATTACGACTCGCGTACCCGCTCGGTGAGGCGAAATCTCAGTATTAACCGCATTATCATTTTTCTTCTTTCTTGGACCCGGAGAAGCTACTGCACGATTCTTCTCAGTGAGCTCCAGCCTGCAATCCAGTAGGGAAAAAATCGCAAAAATCTAGGTTTTTTTTTTACCTGGGAAGTAGGTGGAGATCCGAGCACCGGGAATTGAGGCGTGAAAGGGGCCAGAGAGAGGATGAGCCCTTTGAGGATAGGGGATCGTAGAAAGAGCAGAAGAGAGGAAGTGGGAGCATAAAGAGGAAGCTCCCTCCATAGCTGCTTCGGTTGGAACGCTCGACACCGGACGGGGCGGAAAAGGTTGCGGATAGGATTAATAGTTCGAAAACAGGCTCGATTGGACTCCAACATGGGCCTTCCTTAGTGGGCCAAGCAATGTCGGACCATTAAGTGGCCCAACAAAATCAAAAGACCGTCTATCTCCCTAATAAGGGCGTTGAGCCCGAGATTCAAACATCTCAATTATTAAAAATATATATATATAATTTTTTTAACCGAAATAAAAAAACAAAAACTTAATTATTTTATTAAATATTTTATTCCAAAAGTCATTGAAATTCCTATATTAATATTAAATTAATATCGTTGTACTATTAGTTTATCTATATATATATATATTTTAAATAATTGAGTACTTTAATGCTAACAATGCTTTTTTATTCAAAAATTATTGATGACTTTAAAGAATACAAATTTACATATAGTCTCCTAAATTTATTTATATTCTTTTTTAGTCATTAATGATTTTATGACCTAGTATTTGATGTCCCTTCACAAACAATATTCATTATTTTTAAAAAATCTGGCTATTAAATTATCATTTAAATATTTATAATTTAATTTTTAATTATAATATATTTATAAAAAAAAATATCAAATAAAATACGTAATCATCAAATATTGAACTAACAATCTTTGTTATTTTAAAAAGCCTGAGGTTATGATACAGCAGAAGAGAAGAGGATTAAATTATAACTTAAATACTCACGTTTCAATTTTTAATTATAATATATTTATAAAAAAAAATTCAAATAAAACACATTAAATATTAAGCTTTTAAATTATTTATCATAAATATTTTTTAATTTATTTTAATTATCAATAAACTTTTTTTATAAAATTAAATATTTTAGATTTGATATTATCTTATTTATAATTTATTATAATTACTTTTAAAGAGTTAGTTTATACCAAATGAACACCACTATATTATATTTCTAGTAGTTTTCATCTCAAAAAAAAGTTAATTGACAATTTTTAAAATTTTAGTTTTGCTCCAAATTTACACCACTATATTCCGAGTGATCCTTGCATCCATTCGTATTTTTTTAAAAAAAAAATGAAGTCTTTTAGTTCATACAAAAAAAAAATTACTCATGTATATATAAAAAGGCTCCAAATTTGGAGAGAAAAATGAATTAATTGAAAGGATCACTACGAGAATAGTTCAATTTTAAAATAAATTCAATATCTTTAAGACATTAATAATTTTTTAGTTAAAATTTATTTAAACTAACAAGTGACCAAAAATTCTTACACGAAAAAGATAAATCACGAGAGCTAATCTAAATAATCTGAACAATGACTAATATACAAGGAAGGATAAAAACCTAACTCCTAATCAGATAAAATGATGACAACACTTCATGCACTAATCATCAACTCATCTCGTGGAGACTTATTTAGACTATCAAGATGACAAAAGACGAAATGCTCACCCCCAACACCCCCATCAATCCGTCTCAGGTCTAACACGAAAAAAGTAAATCACGAAAACTTATCGAAAAAATAAAAATCTAATTACTAGTCAAAATTTGACCTTCAAATTTCTTAATAATAAGACTTCATATACTAACCATCAACTCATCCCATAAAAATCTTATTTAAACTAACCATCAACTCATCCCATAAAAATCTTATTTAGACTTTCACACATTTTAAGTATAATATTATTGGTGACCATAAAGAATTTTAATTTTTTTAGAAAAAACAACAATGATTTCAAGATATTATCAAAACAATAATAATACAAATCTAAAATAAATTCAAATTATAACCTTTTCAAGGATTATCAATGACTTTTTATTAAAAAAAACATTTTGATCAAAGATGATTAAAAAATTATTTTTATTTTTAATAAAAATAATTAATAGTCCCAAAGAGTTGAATTTATTTTTAAAAATATAATCGAAACTAAAAGTGCTAGAAACTGATCGAAAGTACTTGATAAATTAAAACATCTTTATTTTTTACCTTAATTTAATTTAAAATTTTCAATTTAACACTATGGACAAAAGAACATTTTTAAAGTTAAGAACGTGATAATTATGTATCCTTTATTCATGTTTCTTGAGTTCTTTTATTTTTACGGGAAAAGGAAATTTCCTTGAAGAAATTAAAATCTAGATAATAGAAACTCGAGGAAACAAATTCGATTAATAGCAAATGTACACAACTACCTACTTCCTGTTGACGACGACTCCAAGTCCAAGGCCCCAAAAAGGAGACATGTGATCACCACACCGGCCATCGCGTTCTCCGCCGTGTCCTAGAACCACGGCCACGAGAAACTGGAATTGGAGCCGGCAACGGCAGCCTCCTCGGCGGGGAGGACGTAGGTCCTGCAGAGTGGGCACGTTGCGTGCTGGTAGTCGAGCCATGTTTCCAGGCAGGCTTTGTGGAAGAAGTGGCCGCAGGGAAGCGTGTTCACCATCGAGTTCGGTTCGATGCACGCGAGACAGACCCGGCAGTCGGATGCCCGCTCCGCCGCCCGCCTCCGACCCAGGGCCAAGCTGAATCGGATCGGCCTGCAGCGGCTGCGGAACCGATCGGTCAGGCTGTGTAACTCGCGATCCTCGCCGGCGGTGTACTCCGACGGCGGCGGGGGCGGCGCATGGACGCGGAGGAGGGAGCGGAGGAGCTGCTTGAGGATGGAGATGGTGAGGGCGGTGTTGACGAGCACGAGAGTGAGCACGCTATCCGACGGGGTCGGCAGGCTGGAGAGCCCCATGGCCGTCGGACTGGGAGATCGGACGGTCGCGATTCCACCCTTTGAGCTTTCAGATCAAAGCTTTGGATGCGCCGGGAGCCGAAAACCGGAAGTTTCTAAGAAAAGGGGGGAAAACCCGTCTTAATCAGATGCTTCAAAGGAACTGAGATTCATACCGACAAAAATTTCAGATCGATCGATCGCAAAAATTGCAGAAAGATAGGAATGAACGGTATCAATTTCTAAGAAACTAGTGAAGAAATACTCGGAAAATAGAGAGCATTCGGAAGCGATCAAGAGAACCGAAAAAACGGAATTCGATTTCAAAATTTACACATCAAAGAAACACAGATTTTTCAGAAACAAAAAGATGAACAACGATCGAACTCCTCGAAGCCAAGCATTGAATCGACGACGCCAGATTCGGGGGAAAAGCATCAAACCAACAACAACAAGAACAAACTCACTGTCGGCGATTTGCTCGTCTGTTCTCCTCTTGTTCTTCGGAAAACTCCAGCTCGAGGCAAAGTTAGGGCAAGCCAAGTGAGAACGGCATTTATAGAAGGTTAAGGGGCGGTGCGCTTACCGCTACCCTTTTCCGTGTCAGTTTACCGAGCTCCCGGACTCGCGAACTTATCGTATTCTTAAACTCACCTCCGGTCAGCCCAACCTTTACACTCTAACACTGCTTGACCGGGTCCCACTGGAAAGTCCAACCGCAGCGCCGGTGCGTCGGGGTAAATGACACCTCTCGTCTCAGCTGCCAAATGCTGTTAACTGCATAATTAAACTAATTAATCATATTTTTAAGCATAGCAGCTTCTAGATTTCCCTTGGGAGACACGTGTTTCACTGGAAGACCCACCGGAGCTGCCTCCCGTCGATGGAGACCGCCGCAACTGCATGCGTTCTACGTGTGGCTTCATGCAGTGAGCTAGCGTAATCTTCTTC
>JBBUKS010491092.1:0-15318 GCA_038050645.1 Hedychium gardnerianum
AGGAGTCGGCTGGGCTCCGAACCAAGTAAAAAGATTGTTAGTATTTTGTTTTAATTTCCGCTGCTACTTTGATTTCCAAACGAGAAAGAAAAGATTTTCGAACGAGATTCACTCCCCCCCCTCTCTCTCGTCTCTAACGATCCAACAAAGTGAAAATAAAAAAAAGGTTCAAGCTAATGGTAGAGCCACAACTACATTGTAGTGCCGACTAATACAGGAAAAGATGACCAAAGTTGACCCTTTTTGTAGCGCTAAACAACTCTGGGGAAAACTGATTGAGTTACATGAAGGTTCAGTTGTCTCATGAACTGCTAAAAAGGATTTGCTATTAAGCCAACTCTAAAACATTTAAATGAAAGAGGATGAAATAGTAAGTCCACTTCACAACCATTTTAAAGAAATATTGAATGACATTCATGCAATATGAGAATAAGTCGATAATCGCGACTTGATCAAGTACACACTTAAGGCATTTAGAAGGATTAACTTATGAGCATCAATGGTTGATGCTTACAAAGTATCCAAGGGTCTTTTTGTCATTAAACTAGATAAATTCTTTTGTGATTTTGAATTACATGAGCATATTAATTTTGATCAGAAAGAGAAGGGTATAGCTTTAATCAAAGACAAAATCCAAACCCAAAGAAGAGATTGAATCAGGATATGAGTCTAAATCATCAACTGACGAAGATAATCTATCTTTCAAAGTAGCACATCTGGTTAAAAGGATGATCCGATGAAAGAAATTCACTCAAAAATTCATGAAGAAGGAAATCTTGAACAAAGACTTAGCCAACGTTCGATATTATGAATGTCGAAAGAAAGAACACTTCAAAACTGACTGTCCACTTTTGAAGGAGAGAGAAATGGAACCAGAAAAGAAGAAGAAGAAGACGACATTGAAAGCAACTTGGGACGAATCCTCATCCGAATCTGAATCAGACTCCGACAATGTCAACCTTCTAGCACTGACAACAATTCAAGAAGCATCAAGCTCAGAGTCCGAGTTAGACTACAACTTAGCATTATATTGAAGTTAAGTCAGCGACTCATACGAGTCAATTGACGAGGTAACAGATCCTTTACTTGAAAAAATATATGCTACTGTTGCTTATTTAACTAAGAACCTAGCTAAATACAAGTCCAAAGTTGAGACTTTAATTAAGGAGGTCAAAGACCTTAAGGAAAAATCTAACTTAGACTCATTAACTCAGGTTAGTCAAGTCGGAACCTCAACTCAGGTGTCAAAACTTGAGGGAGAGAATTCTGACTTGAAAAAATAAGTTAGTGAGTTGAAATCAATGTTGAGCAAGTTCACATATAGGTCTAAGTATTTAGGTATGATGCTTGAATTCAAATGAGCTGCATACAACAAGACTATACTTGGATTTAACTCAGATCAAAATCATGTTTCTTATCTTACCTTAGTCAAAAGACATGCTAAAATTAAACTTGCTTGAGTTCCTAAATCATGATTGGTTAATCAATTAGAAATAAATGCTATTGGGTACCTAAACAACACATACATGTGATAAATGCTAATATTTGCTATGTCAACCCAATTGCAAGATTGAAATCAATTAGAGTATCAACTTAGTAGGAACTATCTCTGAAATTGTTGAATCAGACCATCTTCACATGCTAGTTTCAAAAATGGTATTTTCAAATCATTCTTGCATCATTATTTTTAAAATTACATATTTGTTTTAAATCATGCATGCACCTATAGATCTAGACAACCAACATCTCATCATGCTATGACTGATGTTGCTTTTATTAGTTGCCTTATTTTGATAGAGATTGCACTTATTTTTTTATTTTTATCTAACTTGACCATATCCTTCTAAATTGAGTTATTCTTGTTTGTGCTTGGATTATAGTTTACTTAGTTTGTATATCTATCAATGAAGTCATTTCTATGAAATTATTATTTAATGTTGGTTATTGTTTTCTCTTCCTATCGAACCCATCTTTTTTTTTTTGGTAATCCACGTATTCAACTCTTCAAACCGACTAATCCTGGAGGTGGCTGGCCCAGCTCCACGAAATTTTTCCACCGGCGATCAGGATAAATTGGGAAGCTCTAATGGAGGCTCATCCAAATGACCAACATTCTTAGGCCCATTTCTCACGGGAGAAAAAATCTCCTACAGTGTGCTGCAGCTAAGATTCGAACCTTAGATCACTTGGTTATCCATTGGAGGGTCTAACCATTGCACCGGGGGCTAACCCATCTATTTTGATATATGAAAAAGGGGAGAGAGAGAAAAAGAAGAAAAAGGGTTGATTATATTTTTTGAAGGTTTGAAAATATTTCTTAAAATTATAACTTCAAAAATTATCTATGATTAAGGGGGAGTTATGATTAAGGGGGAGATTAAGTTATAAAATTAATATATTTATGTATGATTACACTAATATTTATTTCTTTGTCATACATTGAATATATATAACTCTTGTTTATATGTGATTATTTTTTTAACTTTAACTTAATTTTCATACTGTCAAAAAGGGGAAGATTGTTGGTGTTGGAAGCATGATATTTTAATCCAAGATTTTGATGTATGACTAAGGTTAAAATTAGGTGTGGTGAAATCTAATGATTTGGTGTCAAGTGTGCATGTGCAAGAAACTTGAAGACTGAAAAGTCCTAGTAAATGAAGTTAGACACCTAAAGTCTTGGTTGTGAACCAAGCAGTGAAATTCTTAGCTGAGAGCAGGTGAATGAAAAGTCCTAGTGAGTGAAGTTAGGTAGCTAAAGTCTTGGTTGAGAACCAAGTGAGAAAATTTCTTACTGGGTACTAGGTGAATTAAGTCCAAGTATGTAGAATCAGCTGGAGGCTGATTGCTTGGCAAGTCAAGTCCAGGTGTGTAGAAATAGCTGGAGGCTGATTGCTTAGCAAGACAAGTCCAAGTGTGTAGAATTAGCTGGAGGCTGATTGCTTGGCAAAATAAGTCCAGGCGAAATAAACTAGAAGCTGATTGCTTCACCACCCAAACTAGATGGGTCAAAATATAGCTAGGTAAAGTGCGAGTAATTTTAAAATCTTATATCATACTCATTACGTGCTACAACTGCACGGAAGCATGTTCGATGATTTCAGATGACCGGAAGGAGTCCTGGGCGACTAGCTGGTGATAACTCTTGATAGGAGAAGTCGGAGGGTTCAGGCAACCATGCACGGTACAAGGGCAACTGAGGCGAATGGGCGACCGTAGAGGCTTCTAGGTGACTGAGAAGAAATGTTATCAGCAATTGTTGGAGTCTGGTCAAGATTAGGGTTGACCCTTCTACAGGAGACCGAGAAATTTACAGGCGCTTGGGTAGCTTCGTTAACATTATCTAACCGGATAATAGTTGTGGCCACGTCAGCACTCATACAAGTGCTCGGGGAGACTCCAGGCGCCCAAAGAAGTACTATATAAAGGGTTCTGAGGCAGAAGTTGAAAGCATCCCATTCTGAAGAGAATTCTCTCATGACTTCTTATGTGTTGATGCTCTAGTGCTTTTTCGCTTCTCGTGCTGTGACACGTTGCAATCAACACTTCATTTTCAAATGAAAACATCTAGAGTAATATTTTATTTATTTGTGTTGCCTTAAATATTTAATTTTATGCTTAATTTTTAGATTTTTTTTCTGTAAAATTTCTCCACCTAAGAGAAATTAGAAATAAGAATCACATTATTTTTAATTGTTACGTGTGTCTACTTTTTAGTTTGTTTGGATAAATTAATTGCATGCTATACCTGCTTGATTCGAACTGTGATAAATTTCTTAGTTATTATTTTATTCCGCTATGCTATTATTCTATTTATTTATTTTATTATTTAAAAATTTACTCGTAAAATTCATAATACTATTCACCCCCCTCTAGAGTCAAGTTCAATCCTACACTCCTTAGGGTTTTCTTTATCTATGTTGTCTCTCATCTCGTGGCCATTCAAGTTGCCTTCTTACCTTTTTGATCTCATGCCCTGGTACCATTCTGATGTTGGTAGGCCCATGATAATAGGTTTTGTCATTTTAGCATTTTGGGAGTCCTAATATTCTTGATTTTTAAAGTAAACCTGTTCAATTATGGGATGAAATTATATTTGCTTGCTTTAGACTCGGTTTGTACCCTCGAGCTTGCTAATTTCTCTTCTCCCTCCTTTGTGAGGCCATTACCTACTTCCTCTTCCTTTGCCATGGCTAGAAGGTCATTGGTCAGTTTAGTGTTAACTCTACAAAGCAACTGAGTCATTCCTTTATGAGTATCCTCTTGGATTTTTGCTAGCTAGTTTTTGTACTCCTTTGCCTTGCCTTTGATGTGGGTTGTTTGTGTGCTTGAGGTCTGCAACAGATGGATCTTTCCCCATGTTTGCATTTGCTTCCTGAGTTTCCTAGGCTACTATAATTGCTTCATGTGCTCCATGCTTTGTTCCCCCTTCATGGTCTGTATCAATAGTAATTTCCCCTTCTTCCAATTCTGATATGATTACTAGTGGGATGTGACCCTCGGGTACTTGACCTTTTTGTGTAGTCTTTGTTGAGTTGGCCTGATCTCTGTCTGTTGTTGCCAGTTTATTTTTCTGAGCCTCGAATGTGGTTTGAATCTTATATATGCTACTCTCCACATTTTTGTGATCAATAATCTCCCCCTTTGACCATATCCAACATCATATTGATTTGGAGCCAAGAGAAACACTACCGAACATATCACATTATAGAATGGGCTCGCGTGAGTATGAGGAATTGTTGGTACAATTAATTTTTTTCCATGGTGATTCTTCTAATGACGACGTGGCCAACACTTCGAGGGAAAATTTTCTCTACCTTGGGGAGAATGATGTGGGATGACAGAGCGAGCATGCATAGGTCATAACTTTTGATCCGGGATGAACCACGTGATGATCAAGATATCAAATCAAAGTTCATTCAAAGTCTATGATTGATGTCGTTTAGAGCCTTTTTAGAGGCTTGGAAGAAGTCTTGTCCTTTTTAAAAATTATTTTTCATTATTTTTTTGAATTTAGGGTTTAGGGGTATTTTCATCTTTCACAGAATTAGAGCTTGAGTTTATTTAAACATCTGTTTAGTTAATTTTGAGATAGTTTTGAATCAATAATATTTTCGACCGCCATTTGCATCATTTTCCCCCAAAGCTTCAAGTTTTAGATGTCTATCTCTTGTATTCTTCTTTCGAATCAACAGGTTTTAGAAAATTACTTTCGGTATTTGTGTGTGAATTAACGGAATCAATAGCTTCCGCTACATCATACTCCCAATTAGAGGCTCAGCAGCTAGAAGGGATATATGAGGTGAAGAGTGATCGACTGGGAAGGTACACAGAGGCATATGAGAAGATGAAGGCTGGGTTCTAGGAAGTTATATTGTAGAAGGTGCCTCAAGAGGAAAATAATAGCGGATGAACTCACTCGAATGACAAGTGCACTCAATCAATGGGAGGAGGTGGACATAGTGGTATGGGTAGAGTTTAAGTCTTAGGATGACCAACCCTTAGAGATGGAAGCAAAACAGGAAGACCCTAGTGATTGGAGGACAGAGATTGTAGCCTTCCTCAATCAGACCAGACTCCCGAAAGACTCAGGACGAGCACGATTGTTGAAAAGAAGGGTGACTCGTTTCACCATGGTGGGGGAGAGATTATACAAGTGAGATTTTTCTCGTTCCCTATTAAAGTGTTTGGGGCATACATAAGTAGATTACATAATGCGAGAAATTCACGATGGTAGCTGCCAGAATCATGTAGAAGGAAGAACTATGGCTAAAATTTTTCCTATTGGCATGATACTTTTTGCCGACACTCGAATAAGATATTGCTTATTTAATCGCGACTTATCTGAATTGCCATTGACACTAGAGATTGTTTAGCCACTTGGCCGAGTTCCTAAAGGTAGTGATGGCCTCTTGTTTTTTTTGATTAGTGGGAGATGAGCATTGCTATATCGTTTCTAGTTGGGTCAACTCGGAAGTTCCTCTTGGTACCCATGAATTACTTCTCCAAATGGTTGAAAGCCAAGCCCTTAGCTTGAATCACAGAAGAAGTTGTCCTCAAGTTCTCATGAAAAAATATGGTGTGCCAATTTAAGGTGCCCAGAAGGTTGATATTTGAAGAGTAGGCAATTCCAAGGGAAGAAGCTCTAGGAGTGGTGCCAAAAGCTCAACATCCAACAAGCATTCACCTTAGTAGCACAACCATAGAGTAATGGGCAAGCCGAGGTGGTAAATTGAGAGTTGATTCAAGGACTCAAGATTAAATTGGATCACGTAGGGAAAAGTTGGGTGGATGAATTGTTGAGCATCCTATGATCTTATTGTACAACACCTCGAGAGGGGACATGGAAGACCCCCATTCCATCCGGTCTATGATGGGGAGCAATGGTGCCGGTCGAAATTGGTATGGAGTTTACAAGGATTAGTACATACAATGAAGACAACACAAAGAAATGCCTCATCGAGTTGGATCTAATAGAGGAAACTCAAAAAAGAGTGGCTACTCAATTTCGAGTATATAAGCAATGAATGTGTCAAGCCTACAATTGGAGGGAGGTTCCTTGCTCCTTTTAGGTAGGAAACATTGTATAGAGAAAGTGCAACCCACAGGAGAGGTTGACAAGCTCAAGCCTTGATGGGAGGGACCCTATAGGATATGTCGGAAGCTCAGTTAGGAACTTACTATTTACAGGACTCCAAAGGAAAGTAGCTCGGTCGACCATGGAATGGTTTCCATCTCCGACCTTATTGCATTTGAGAAGGATCTCGGCACTAGGTTGGACAGTCTTGGGTCAAGTTATTTACTTCCAATATTGTATATGTTTTTTTCCTCTTAATATATATACTGCAAAGCTTTGTTGGCCTAAATATTTCTTTTTATGAGAGTTGTTGGTTCATATAAAGATCTCTAAGCAATTCGCCTAAAATTTTCCTACATCTCAGACGAAGTCACCTTCCGCATTTTTTCTTTTATATAGGACAGAACCACTTTAAATTTTCCTCCATTTCGTACGGAGTCACCTTTAGCATATTCCTCTGTCTGGGATAAAGCTGTCGGATAGAGTTGCCTTCAGCAAATTCCTTTGTCTAGGACAGAGTTGCCACAAATTTTCCTTCGTCTAGGACGAAGTCTCCTCAGTGATATCCTCCTTCTCGGAAAGGGTCGCCATGGTCATCTCTCCAAACTCGGGTCAACATTTTCACACCAGGTTCGACTACGTTTACTTAATTTCTTTTAGCATAATCGTTATCTTTACCCCTCCAATTTCACTACCATTAGGCAACCTCATTAGTCTTGCTATTGCATCTTGCTATCCTCAACACTCTAATTGAATCTCGCACAACTATAGCTCCTCGATTGCTAGAGCGTTGAGTGGATTGTGAGCGCTGAACATCCGAGCACTTGAGCATGATGCAGCCAATGCTGCTAGCCCTGCACTAGTTGATCCACTCATTGGACCCTGAGCTGGTGCAGGTCCAACTCATGAGGTTCGCTTGCACGACCCTCATAGTGGGGTTCACAACTCACCACCTAGTCGTCGACGGCCATGCGACAAGCAACTTCTTCGTTGCATGGGGCTGAGCCACGCGTGGGCTCTCAATTGGTCATCCTCACGTTACTTACAATCGGGTAATGCTCTTCTCGCCGCGACGGCTGCCGTGTGTCGAGTTTGAGCATTGCTATGTGGAGTTGGCCATAGGACGATGTTCGATGTCACTAAGGATGACCCCCTACAAGGACTACGTAGTGGTGCATTGCACCCATTTTGAGAAGCAATTCCTTGTCGAACTTAAGAACAAGTCGTCCTACACCGCTAGCGATGGCTAGTCGAGGCATCCGTTCACCATGTTCGAGTGCCTGGTGGTGCACTTGTGGCGCATCACTGCTGAGCACGCAGTCTCGACCTACGCATCATCACTAAGGTAATCTTAAAATTATTAATTGATATCGTTGGTATTAATCCTGTGCCAGAGTGGGTTGTGAGCACAGAGCATGGAGCATGATGTCGCATCTTCTGCTACCGCCCCGATCATCTCCCCCAAATAGATCGCCACCATCAGCATCGTCCAATCGGGTTGCACCACCTTCGGATGTAGCGGGAGGCCGAGGAGGGCCTAGCAGGTGATGGGGGTGAGCACAAACTCCGAAAAGGGGGGGCATCTCCCTTCGACGAAGTAGGGCGTCAAGCAATTTGCCATCCATGTGCCCCACAAGGAGCGCGATGTCTCCGGATGGGCTGGGTACAATGTAGTGTATGCAGACAACATGATTCACTTTCGAGTTCGAATGAGTTGCACTCCAAAGCACCTAGGCGCACCCGAGCATCATCCCAAGCTCGAGCCTGAGTACACCTAAGTGTAGGAGGCTTTAAGAGCTCGAATTTGAGCATGACAATGACAATTACAAAGGGACGCATCCTTTGATACAGGTGCGTCTTTTGAAAAAAGGCGAGATAATTTTTTTTTTTGCCGCTCTTCTCTCCCTATATAAGGTAATGATTCTAACATCGAGAGGTACACAATTCTCCGCTATCGCACCTATTTGCTACTCTCCTTTGAGTCTCTAAGATCTGACTTAAGCGTCGGTGGGGTCTCACCAAGGTTCGCAGAGGTTTGCCGAGGCCCCCTTCTAACTCTCTTCTTTTGACCGCAAGACATCAATAGTTCGGAACTCACCCTAATCCCAGTGTGGCAACCAACCTCTTCTTGGTCGTCGACTCATCATTTTGCAAGTGTTGTTGATTTGTCCAAATTCTTCTTTCGCCATCAATCCATCCCGATCTCAACAGGATCATCAAAGTTAATTACATTTGAGCTTTTTATCAAAATCAACTAGAGATACATTATTTATCTTATAAATTAATTAAAAGATTAGTTTAATAAATCAAATAAATATTATTTTTTATTCAATAATATTACCTTTACATCCAATAATTAAGAGTTCTGAAAAGAAAAAAAACTTTTCATAAAAATAATTTTGAGTGTCATTCCCAATTACAAATTTAGGTCATATTGAATAATTTTTTACTTTTTTTTATTTGATTTCTATTTCTTGAACAGTGAAATTTTTTGCTTCTACCATTAGGCCGCAAATCCTTACGTTAGTCCGATTTTAAAAAACGAGGGCTGCGACCAACTAACTGTTGGTCAACCGTGTTGACTAATTAGTCGCTTTCCTTCCCCTTCCCAGGTCAACTATTCGTATTCTTTAATTTGTAGTCTTCTCTTGCCCATTGCGACCGATCAAACCAACACATTTTCAAATCGAGAGATTTGGATCAATTAGGAGGAATAATTTCTCCCTTTTAATTCGTTTCTACTTTGACCCTTTTACAAAGTCAAAAAGATGGCGCGACGCGACGTATCTAGTGTCGTTTCCTACAGCCAATGATGCTTCGCCACGTAGACGGACAAACGCGGCATTATGAGATGTTGACTGGCCGTGGCGAGACGAAGCGCAGCAGTCAAACGTTTTGTCGTCACGCTGCGCAGACAGACACGTGGCCCCAAGTGGAAACGGTGTTGACCTTGCATCCCGCGCGTGCTCTCCGCGGGCCCTACGTTGACCCATACCAGCCGGTCGAAGCCGGTGGCGTGTCCACTCTGTGGCGCGCCGCCTGGTGGATAAAAAGAAAAAAAAATAATAATAATAATAACAACAAGAGTGGAATTATTTTGATAAACTCACGTCGTTTTTTTTTCCGGATCAGAGTGCTATCAAAATAGAATTCTGAAGCGGTCCCTCACTTGGAGGCGTAGAAGTTCAATTTAGGGAGTGGACATAACGGACCGAGTCAAGGGAATATATTTGATGGGACACTTGTCGGATCTAAGACCTCGACATTTACGGGGTCTTTTTTGCTTAAATTAAAAATAATTTTAGGTTCGATATGGAAAACAGCATGCGTTTGGCTTAGAATTAAGTGGGAGAATTAGGTGCAGCAAGTTTGCTGCTGGAAACACAACAGAGATAAACTTTGAGGTACGTTTACTTTGCCAAAAACACTTTTTTTTTTTTTTTTTTTAAAAAGTGTTTTTTTTCTCATATCTTTAGAAAACACAGCAAAAAATAATCACTAGAGGTTCTATAGAATCTGATCATGTAGGTTTTAGGGCTCCACAAGTTGCACCAAACGACTTTATATAAGTGGCAGGCATTCCAACCCTATTAATAATTCCTCTTCTCCATCATTCCTTCTCCAACCGAACCTCTCTCCTCACCTCAATCCATAGCTTCAGATCGTCCGTCCATGGCCGATCATCAGTTCCAGCCAGGCAGCAGCTGGTGGAGCTCGGCAGCCATCCCCTGCCGGCCCGACGTCGTCAGCCTCCCGGCCATCCCTTCCTTCGTCAGCTGCTCCACCATGCTCGGCAGAAGCCTCGACTATTGCGACGAGATGACCACGTCGCCGTCGCAGTCGCAGTCGGTCTCAAATAGCTCAGTCACCTTCCAGGGCCACCCTTCCGCTCTGACCACCGCCGGCCTCCCCATGGATCACTTCCCCTCCCACGAGTGGAACCAAGGAGTACCCTTCTGGTATCACAAGCTCTCTTACGTAATTAATTACACTAGTACATGGAGCTTCAGCTGACTGGATTCGATTCATATAGCGGCGGAGCGAGATCGGAACACAATTTCCACGGCATGCTCCAAGAAGATGTGATGACGATCTCCGGCGTCAACATCGACATGGATATTGGCTCATCCTTTTCGAGCACCACCAACATCAATCCATTGAGGAACCCTATGAGCCACGCCGCCTTTCTGGAAGACCTGCACAGCGACAGCATCATCATCGACCCTCTCGTTCCGCCCTCCTTCGCGTCGCCTTACGCCTTCCTGCCGGAGCAGCAGCAGCAGCTTCAGTTCTCCAATGAGACTTTCTTCTGGAATCCCATTGAAGCTGCCGGCACTGAGCACCATGCTTTAAGGCCTCCTCCTCCTCCTCTTCTGCCTCTCCATAATCAAAGCTCAAGTGGTGTCTACAACAGTAGCCTTCTTAAGGTGATCAGTCCTTAATTTACTCTTATCATTTTTTTTTTAGCTTTTCCATTCAAGTACATGATCATGGTTGTTTGTGTGCGTGTAGACATCTTCTAATTCAGGAATCAAAGCTTCCATGGAAAGTAGGAAAAGCAGTGAACCATCGCTCAAGAAGACTAGAATAGAAACTCCCTCGGCGATACCGACATTCAAGGTATATATGCATAGAGATATATAGAGCTAGCTCAATGTTCCTAATGGCTTAAACTATTTATTCAGGTGAGAAAAGAAAAATTAGGGGATAGAATCACTGCACTCCAACAACTAGTCTCACCTTTTGGGAAGGTACTTAAAGAATTAAGAGCTCAATTAGCCTCTTTGGTACACTTTTCTAACTTATCTACCACATAGCTTAATGTCTCTAGCTCCATTAATGCTTTCACAGACCGACACCGCATCGGTATTGCACGAGGCGATTGAGTACATCAAGTTCCTCCACAATCAAGTTCGTGTAAGTCACGACCTCGCGTTCTAATACCATGTTTGTGCATATGAAAAGGTTATAGTTTTCTCATGCTACGAGTGTCGATCAGGTACTAAGTGCACCGTATCTAAAGAATGGTCATCCAGTGCCGCAGATGAAGGTAATAACAAGTATGGACTACATATTGTTCCATTTCTTGAATATCTAATAATAATAATAATACTTTTACGACAGGATTCGGAGAAATCAAAGGAATATATTGCGCAAAATCAAGACCTAAGAAGCCGAGGCTTGTGCCTGGTTCCAATCTCAAGCACATTTGCTGTTGCAAATGAGATCCCAACTGATTTTTGGACTCCTACCTTTATGGGAGGAGCCTTTACTTAGGGAACATGGAGGCATGCACTACTGATCAGTGTTTTTGAAACCGGACCGAAAAGGAGATTGACATATTAATTTAACAGATTGAATCGGCTGATATACTGATCCGGATTCAAGAACACTGAAAGTATAGCCATAGCACTCTACATATATAGGCCAATTGATCTCTTTTTGTTATAGTAGGCATAGGGGAAGAAATGACTCAATCAATAACATCACTTGATATTATCTTTTATAGAAGACAGTAGAGAGAGTAAAGAGGAAGGAAAGGCAAGTGTGGTGGTGATCCAACAAAGCTATAGGCATGGTGTTTTGGGACACCACTACTTGTTGTATTGGATGGAATATGGTATGATTAGTGGTTTGGAGTAAAATGGGGACATTAACTAATTAATTGAGGTTTTTCATATTGTATGTATTTTATTATTATTGTTCTTTCTAACAAATTATTATTTGGAGAGAATAATAAGAGCAAGTGTGTGGCTTTTCTGACAGAAGGATCAACTTTTTCTTGATTGTTTAGTTGAATTCAGATGTGTTAGTGGGAGTCAGGGAGGAAGGGGGGTGGTGGTCCATTTGCCCACTCTCTTCCTGAAATTCTTCATGTTGTTATGCATTAATGCTCATGCTTTATTTTGTAGTATGGATAATATTCTCAAATGCATAGAATTTGGAGTTTAAGAAATGGGTCGAATTATTGCCTTCATTGATTTCGACTGGGGATTAAACTTAGTTAATTATGATTGATAAACTTGATCGAGTATTCTATGGTAGTTGATTTATTTAGCTAATCCTAATCGAACATTTGAAGCAAAGGTTGTCTCTAATAATTTGTTAAATTAAATGAATAAGCTTGAACACATACGTACGTGTTTAACTCGTTAATATTCATAACTAGGCTATAAATTATTTATGATTAATGTTTATTAACAATATATATGGACAAAATTTGTAAACCATGTTCTTCGATAAATCTCTTATTAAACTTATAAATAAATAAGCTTTCAAAACGAGTGAATAAGCTCAATAATATTTAAATGAATGCTCAAAGTTAATATAAGTTCAAAGAAAAAAAAAATCAAACCAAGTTTGAATAACCCTTTCTGTAGCTTTGTTTATTTTAGACTTGGTTTAGTTTGACTCATTTATAGCGTTAGATATAAAGTAAAATGACTTAAAAGAGTCTTGGGAGATAGAAATATTAGAGTTCATGTTGTTGGAAATCCTCTCAATTACTAAGATTAGTCCAACTGATTCAAGTCTAATTAGCCAACTCGTTAATAAGTCAAGGATTCAAATCGGCAACATCAATATAGTAATGTAGATCTTTTCCTTTTGAATTCTCAAGACATCTTTTCAGTTGTTGAGATACCCCTTCTATAAACTTGCTAATAAATGTACGAGCAAACAGGTATATATGTCCACATCCAATTCTTTTAGCGGGAATTTTATTGCTAGCATCATATTATTCAATGGATTTAACCTTTGTAGACTATAAACTCAAAAGCCACAATCCATTTACCGTGTGAGATCGATAAGCAAGTTTGTAGAGTACCATTAGTATGAACTAGCTAGTAACAAGTGGGCCTATCTAAAAAATAATTCTAATGTCAAAGTTAAAGGAATTGGCATTTGCAAGTTGAAGTAGTATGGTGGCAAAATCATATTCATATATTCTTACATGATGTCCTTTAATGCAATTGACATTTGAGAAAACTTAGTATCAATTGTTCTTCCTCAATGAATTTCCATTAGAGAGTGGAAGGGAATTAGAAGAAAGCTAAAAGGCAATGAAAAATGAAGAGTGTTTTCATTGAAATAAGCATGAACCTTCTTTTCTCCGCGAGGAGTAGTAGAATCCCAGAAGGAGTTGCAATCGGCAGGGAGCAGAGTTGGCGAGAAGAGTTGCAGATGAGAAAGAGGAAGTCGCGGATGAGAAAGAGGAAAAAAAAAATCTAGAGGATATTTATGTAATTTTATTTTTATTTTCTTTCCTTCCCTTCACTTTCCGTCCGATTTGGAGGGGATAAATTTTTCTTTCAAGTTTATCTTTCCATCCACTTTGAATTTTTAATCAAGTAAACAATGAAAAACTTTCCGCTGCGGATTTTTTTTCCTCATTTTACTTTCCCTACCTCCAAGTAAACAGAGATGATTCAATAAAAAAACACACTTTCATTCCTACTTGTACGTGGATCCCATGCAAACTATTCACTCATTATTTTTTTTTCCTTTTTATCTTCTATTAAATTTGATTGGAGTTAGGTTGTTAACTTATGATGTGATGCGGGAGGATTTGTTGGATTTTTTTAATTATTTTTAATAAATTATTTTTTAGTAATTTTAGAAGTTTTTGATATTTAAGGTATTTTGGGTAATTTTTATTTTTTTATATTTTTGGACTTTGAGTTTGTTAATTTTTTTTTCCTTTCTATCAGGATTTTTTTTCTTTCCTTGTGTTTTAAGGTTTAGAGTTTATATAAATAATTGTTTGTGTTGATGCAAGAGAAAATTTTTAGATTAATAATATTTTTCGATAGTACCATTTATTTTTCTATTTTTTGGTATTCCTCTTCGAATCAATAAGTTGTATAAGATTGCTTTCGGTATTCATGCGTAAATCAACGGATTCAATAGCTCGCAGGATAATCACTATCCCACCTGACGTCAATAAGTATCAGAGCTCTAGATCTCATGGATGGTCGTCGTGGTCGTGACAGGTAGGTTCTAGCTGAGGAAGCCTCGCATCGTGATCACAACACTCAAGATGAGATACTTGAAGATCTACAAAGATAAGTCGCTAAGTTATCCCATCGTCTAGCAGTGCAAGATCGTAAATGTCATAAGTTGCCTTATCGTAATTATGTTTCCATTTTTTAAAACTCTTACCACAATCGGGAATGCCGTGGTCGAGAGGAGCATTATGGAGACCTCGATTTTTTGATTGATCTGTTCGAATTTTTTGGTACTTTACTTGAAAACTCTTATCACAATCGGGAACGCCGTGGTCGAGAGGAGCATTATGGAGACCTCAGTTTTTTTATTGATCTGTCTGAATTTTCTAGTACTTTACAAGCAGAGGACTTTATTGATTGGATCAATGAAGTGGTGGATATTTATTTATGAGAAAGTACTCAATCATGTGAAAGTCAAATTGGTTGTCATCAAACTCACCGATCGAGCATCAGCATGGTGGGAGAAGTTGCGATGCTCATGAGACAAACAACATAAAACCAAGATCACTGATTGAGAGAAGAAAAAATAGATGAAGAATTGCTTTCTTCCCTTTGATTAAGAATTTAACTCAGTTAGAGTGTCATATGAAGCCTAACTCGAGAGAACACTTATGTTGCAAGAGCAAGAACATCAATGCATTCTATAAGAGCAATCAACTTTAGAGCTGACACAAAAGGAAGAGAAGGAGAGGTTGGCCAAAGAAGACGAGGAAAGAAGAAAGTTGCTTGAAGAAG
>JBBUKS010491139.1:0-15314 GCA_038050645.1 Hedychium gardnerianum
GATAGTTGCTCGTCGCATATTAAAATCAACTGGTCTTGGATCCTGATTCTCTAGTTTGTTTTTCAGATCGAAGTTAATATGAAATATCTGATTTATTGAGAATCTGAAGCTTCAGCAAGCAAATGAGGCAAATAATGATGTAATAGAACATCTGATCGATCATGAAGGGCGTTGTTAGTTTCAAAAATACAAAAGATGCATGCTTTTTGGTGATGATGTTTGAGTCACAAAAAACGTGGTGATGATGTTTGAGTCACAAAAATCGATACAAAGGACCCATTTAAAATTAAGAAATTCTAAAGGGAACTTAACTATTAAATTTCTGACACATTTATTTTCTATTTTATCTCCCACATTAACACAATGATATTGGATTCAAAGTCATATCACTATAATATTAAATTTCAAAGAACAATATTATGATATAGATTTTAGGATTAATGTAATACTAAAATGGTGCTAATTTATGAAATTCAGTATCAAAGTGGTACTAAATTTTTAAATTTAACATCACCATGATGCTATTTTTTTTAATATAGCATCATAGTAATTGACGAAAATGATAAAATAGGAAACAAATGTGCTTTGAGAAATCTAAAAGCAACTTGAAGAGTCCTTTTGTAAATTGCCGAAACAATATTGAAGGTGTAAGATCACATCCGAATGAAAAAAATTGACCAATAAAAGACCAACTGCATTAAACGTGTGCAAATGCTGAGTGATCTTGCTTGAGATCGCCGACGGGGTGAGCTATCGGTGAGTTGTCTCTGCATTGACGAAGTCACCGATCACCAGGAGGGGGGAGGGGCCATCGAAGGTGCTCTTCGATCCTGAGGATGAAAAGGAGAGGAGGGTCAGGGTTAGAATGGAGGTTAGGGGTGCTCCGGCTCAACCACTCTGACGCTCAAGTCAATCTCTAGTGATGGAGGTGGAGGAGAAGATCAGTAAAAGTGTATGTATATGTGTGGAGACGTATGTGCACGCATACTTGGTTCGCGGTAGCTGGCTCCTTTTATTCTACTATCGCTGGATATCTCTCTCCTCCAACATTAATGGATGATAAAACGTCTATCATATCGCAATAAGGAAGATGTCACATTGTATCTGGGGTCTTATGAACCATATTTTGTACTGTCGTAGACCATGTCGTGTTTAGTTACTATACACCATGTCTCCCATGCTGCTCCATATGCACTGCTAACACGTGCTCTAGCGGCTCACATGGGGGCTCACGTGTTGTTAGTCACTCGGGATAGCTGGGTTGGAGGATCTGGCGAAGCTGGGATGACTGGAGGGAGATTGTCAGATTATTGTAGCTTAGCCAAATAAATAGGGGCACTGGGTCGATAAAACCGACTGGAGAGGTGCTAAGCTGAATAGATATAAGTTGATGGATATGAGCTAGATGTCGAATGAGCATCAGTCCTGGGGAACTGAGTTGAATGTTGAATGGGTGTTAGTTTGGGGGAACTAAGTTGAATGTTGAATGAACATTGATCCCGGGGAACTGAGCTGAATGTCATGAAACTTCCAACTTGGGGAGCTGAGATGAATGCCGAATGGAGCTTCCGACCGGAGGAGCTGAGCTAAATCCCGAATGGAGCTTCCGATCGGGTGAGCTAAGCTGAATGGATCTTCCAAACTCATGCAACCCAAGCGGAAGTGATCTGATTGACCATCTTTGACTTTTAGCTTCCCCCTCAGCAAGGTTATTGACCATCCCAACACACGTGGACACCTTCGATTACTCCCGGTATCACAAGCCTCTCTTTCAAGTATAATTAAAGGAGGCGTGAGTCCGACTGACTGGACTGTTGTGTCGGGGTAGCTATTGCATCAGAACCGTCTTCAGAGTTTATAGAAGACATGTGACAAATCTCTAGCGCGATTCAGATGATGCTTTACCTTAAATTCAGCCACGCATATTTAATGCGAGTCATGCACGATCAACTTCGGTTTTCAAGTTAGACATGCTTTGATGGTACTTTTCTGAGGTCACGTACATTAATGCGATGTGATTTACTGGGGAAATCGAGGCGTCAACCATATCTTAATGATTTACTTGGATTGTGTTGCTCTGCGTTCTTGATCCGACGGTCAGGGATCTATCTTGCCTTTTTGTCTCTCAAATCCAACGATCGTAGTCGAGTGGCCGAAGGTATATTAGGCTGAAAAAAGTGATGCGGCTCAATATCGTTTTTGTTTTTCTTTTACCTCTATCGCTTTCTTCTTCGTCTCCGAGCCCTCTGCGTTCAGCCCCTTCAAAAGTTCTCGCCGCTTTATTCTTTCTCCTTTTCTCACAATCAACTATTGACCTTCTGGCATTAGGATCTTTAGACATTCTCCCCTAGCATACCTTATCAATGGTCAAAGAATCATCCTCCACCCTTTGGTACGAATCTCTCGAGTCGGACTTCAATGGAGGCGACTTAGACCAAGTATGAATATCATATGAGATCTGAACTGACCATCGTATTGTGATTCTGAGTGTTGAGGACCGTCTAGATCATCCACAACCCCCCCCACCCGTTTCGTCACTTGTTTCCAGGGTCATCTAGTGAGCGAGCTTCGATTCCCCATCCCTACCTTCTTTTTCGACGTCTCCCAATATTTCCATATCCTTTTATCCCAGTTGTTCACAAACTCTTTCTGAATAGTTTGTGGGGTGGTCATTATTTTCCGCCTTTATCGAGTCCTCTTGACCTCCCGAGCCTTTCATTATTTATTTTATCGAAAAAGATGAAAGACGGAGTGTTCTACTTCATGGTGAGGGTCAGGTGCAATTTCTTTAAAAAACTACCCTCATCTCATAAGGGGTGAAAGCCCTAATTTTTTTTTTCTTCAAGCCTCCTACTCCTGTGTCTTGGCCTACCGAGTGGCAAGCGGAACTACCCCTATCTCCATCCATGAAGAATTACAAGCAGGAGCCCTTATACTGGGAGTCTTTTAAGAAGCTAACTGACCTTGAGTTTGATAGCAACTTGCTACTTAAGGAAGGGTTGTTGTTCTAGTTTCGATTGAGCTTGATTGCTGCCAAGCTCAAATCTTCCTTCGATAAGACTTTTTTTTTATATTATTTTTGTGATTTCTAACTAAGAGATTTTTTGTTTGCAAAACTCGGACCATGTTGAAAGCCTCTATTAATCAGATCGTCAAGTTATCTTCGGCCGAGCATGAAGCACGCAACTCGGCGATCGTCGACCAGACTAAGGATGTGGTGGTGCCTCAAGGGGAAGTACCACCAGCCCCTTCTTTGATGCCGACTAATCCCATCCCTTGTTATGAGTCAAGGGTGCCTCTGAGGATAAGAAGAAAGAGGCAGCGATCACCAAGGCCTTCGATTGAACCGAGCTAGCCGATCGTGGCTCCAACACCAGTATCCCCTACTAAGTCGAAGGACCCTCGAGCTGAAGCGAGTTATTCGCATCCGACTCCCGGGCTAGCCTCCCCGACCCCTTCCCATGGTGACCTCCAGACTGCATCGGTTGACCATCCCGAGACATCACCTCTAGGGGCGAGCACGGGTTCACCCTCTCATACATGAGGGCTTCCAAAACAAGAGGCTCCTCAGGAACCGCTTAACGTCACCATTACTCTGAGCCACCCACTGGCAGAGGTATGGTCTCACTCGAGGACTGTGGCGGAGCGAAAATCCCTCAAGTCTTTAGCGAACTTGATGGAGCTAGACGCTACCAGGGTAAATGTTTGACTACCATCGACCAGGGAAAGGTTATTCTTCCTTTTCTGTACTCAACATATAATCTATATTACAGCTATGAGGAGAACTAATGGTGTTCGTCCAACGGTTCCCCGACTTCTACCGATCCTATAAGGCAATGGAGGTTCGACTAACTAAATTGGAAGCTCAGCAACCTCATCCCAACCAAATAATAGAGTTCGTGCAAGTGGAGCAACTGAAGAGCGCAATCGCTGAACAAATGGCCAATTGTGCTTGATGCGGTTCGATTGAGACAAGGCAAAGGATGAGGTGGCGTCCCTTCAAACATGGATGAACGAGTCTAGCGCCCGCCATTAAAAATTGGAGAAGTGTCACTGGAAGACCTCGACTGCATTAGAGAAATTGAAGGTTGAGTCTGACACTCGAAAAATTAAACTAGAGACAGCTAAGGCTGAATCGAAGGCAAGGAGAGTAGAGTATGAAACTAGGCAAGCGGTGTTGGAGGCTGACAAGACTGAATTGGAGGCGATGAAGGCAGAATCCGCGGCTCAAGAGGCCTCGAAGGTAGCACTTCAAATTGCGCTAGAGACCTAGAGAAGTCAATTGGAAAGCATGGAGGCTGTGATCCAAGGACATCTGGCCAGGGAGGAAAAGCGCTAGGAGACTAAGAAGAAGGAATTCTTTCGCTCAAAGGAATTTTATGATTTGCTCAGTGGTCACATGGTGAAGATGATCCAGTACGAGATGGATGGGGCTGTGAAGTAGTTGTGTGAGACAGGGCTTCTTCCAGCTGAACAACCTCCGTTGGTTATCAATCTTACTAGATTTTATGAGGACATCCCGAAAGAATATTTGACAGACTTAGTGTAGTTTTATTTCCTTTTTCTTTTTGCTGTAGGCTCAGGTGTAATCAAATTTCTAAATGCAATGAACTTTTTACTTTCAAAGTGCAAGCACTGAATGCTCGGGTGAGACGCTCATATCAAGCAAGCCCTTTACTTGAGTTGGAGAGGAAAACCTCATATGAAGAATCAACGATGAAAACCCGACTGAGGAGTCGAAGAGGGAGATCCGACTGAGGAGTCGAAGAGGGAGATCCGATTGAGTAGTCGCTTAGACTTAAACCCTAAGAAGAGTTAGAGAGGATGGATACTGCTTAATCCTGACTATGTCTTAGTCGAGAGAGAATAGTAGCCTCAAAATCTCATGACTCCTGAATAACTGTGAGGTCGGAGAGAGAATAGTTTGATTCGTGATTATGTTATTCATAGCGCATATCACATGCTGCATAATGGCAAGCTGTTGAAAGTCATAAGACATTGACAACACGCGTCGCACGCACTGCGATTAAGAAAATTTGCGACGCATGATGCCGCTGCGGTTAATATCAATCGCGGCGCACAACGCGCGCTGCGGTTAATAACAATTGTGTCGCGCGTTGTGGTTAATAGCAATCGTGACGCGCGCTACAGTTAGCGTTGTGGTTATGATCAATCAAATACCCACAAAGTAAAACACCACATACATATCACCTACAATTATAATACCACATACACATTATTATAAAATCAAAACTCAAACAATTATAAAACCACATACAACCATAAACACCACACTTAAGTAAGATAATAATTCACTTGGTAACAATAATTCGCTTAGTAAAACAAAACAATCCAAACTAGTAATAAAAAATTCACTTAGTAACATAATTGTTTCCTATAAAAAAAAGTATATGACTTTTAATTCAGTAGAATCTATCAGTCATACAAAACTATAAACTTAGATAACCAAGCGACTGTGTTTCCTATTGCATCCTCGAGAAAAAAATTTCATCATTTGGTCGAATTAGGTCCACCTTCTCTACAAAAACTCTATCAACCCAAACTTTTCAACAAGATCCTCCAAGAAGAACGTGATGCACTTTTGCTTTTGGATTTGTGGATGCAATTCGAACTTCTGCAATAACTCCATCAACACACCAATAAAGCAACTTACATTTTGTATTATCACCGATATCTCCATGACTCACATCCTTCACTTTTGACTATATAACAATACAAAGTTATTAATTCTATCATGTCTATTTTTATAACAAATCTATAGTTTAGAAAACACATAATTTCAAAATAATTACCTGAGTTACAACTAGATGTTGGTTAACATTATCAACATTACCATCTTTTTTTTGCACGATTGATATCACTATTGCCACCAACATCATTCCTAATACCGCTACCAATGTCACCACTAGCAACCTAATTTTACAAACAAATTGTGTCATATAATGTCATCATAAGATAATTTCAATAACAAGAATACAAAAAAATGAAGTAATTAAGACAAATTGTATCAAGTAATGTCATCATAAGATAATTTTACTAATAAGAACACAAAAAATCAAAGAAATCACTCTTCCATATTTTATCTTATGTTATTTAATTACTAAAATGTTCTTGATCATTTTGTTGCCTCATATTTTGAAAAAATATCAACCTCATTTCTTGCATTTCTAGTTGAAGGTTATTCACCGTACATTCAAGTCATTTAATAGTTCCATTTTGTTGCACATAAGCTCTAACCTTCGATGGTACAACTCCAAAGCCTATTCCATGCACTCTACCTCGAGCTTCCTTGCCAAATACAATACTAATTGCATCATCCGCAATATTAGTTGTGTTGTGAGATTCGGATAAACACTCTTCTATTTTTTTCTGCAAATAATAAGAGATAACTCAAATTTCATATGATTCTCATAAGTAAAAATGGGATAACAAGAGATAACTCAAATTTCATATGATTTTTTAATATGATAATGTATACTTATATTTTATAACACATGGTGGACTTATTACAAATAACAAAGATATAATTGGTGACCTTCAATGACATGAGTCTTAAATTTTTTTTCCATGTGAATTATACAAATAACAAAGAGATAATTTTATTATCATTTTCTCTCCGACGGCTTGACTACTAGGTTCTCCATTTTTTTCTTTTGACCTTCAATCCAAACTTTTGATCTTGTAATTGGTGTGTTTGTAGAACTTCCTTTTTCCTCAAGTATGAGACATATATTGTGGCAAAAGGCGAAACACTCGCCCCCAGCGCCCCCGCCAATCCGTCTCAGGACCAACACGGAGGAGGTAAATCACGGGGGCTAGTCTAGCTAGCCCGAACAGTGACTAGTGCATAAGGGAGGGCAACAGTGACTAGTGATTTTCGTCTTTGTGGTTGATGGCGAAGAGGTTTTGATTAAGATGGGCACATAACCTGGCGATGACGCTTGATTGTTCTTGACGCAGAAGGTGTCATAGTTTTCTCCTTTCTTTTCCTCGTTTTTTTTCTTTTTCCCCTCTTCCTTCCACAAGCTTTTTGTAGGATTCATTTTTTTCCTTTTCTTTCTCTTTTCTTTTCTCTTCTTTCATTCGAAAGATTTGTTTTCTCTAGATTTTTTTTTCCTTCTCGATTCGTACCTTGAAGGAAAAGAGCATAAGAGAACAAGTAAGCAATGAGGTAGTAGCTATATATGTTAAAGTTAGGTAGCCTAGCTATAAGAGAAAAAGAATATTCTCTTTCAAAAAATTCACCATAAATACAGAAAAGGAGGATAAATATGAAGAAAATAACCTCTAGGAGAGTGATTTAGGACTGGCGAAGGCATTGGATCGTGAACATTTCGCCTTTTGTCATCATGAATTATCTTACGCAAAAGATCATCTTTCAAAGGAAAACATTCCATAGTAACAAAATATGTCCATGAAATATATAAAGTACCTACCGATATCATTATGACATTATCATAAGTATTATCATGTATCAAATTAAACATGCTTACATGTTTAATTTGCATGTAATATATATCTCCTTGCTAAGAGTAACTTATGCACATATCTAAGAATTTGCTCTAGTTATCTTGTTGAACTCTATATATGATCCAAGAAATTAGCTAGAGAGGTGAGTAGAGAATATTTTTGTAGAATTGAATAATCAAAAAGTCATATCAATGTCTTTTTTATTATGGAACCCAGCTCGACTAGTCCAATCAATTCAAGCATAATTTTGTACCCCCAATATAGTTCAAGTAACAACAAATCTTAAATATGTACGTAACCTCCTATTTACCTTAATATATTAATATGTTTTAACATGACACATGTGTCCCTATACCATGCAATTGTCGAACGTCTATATCAACTACTACTCCATGCATATAGGTGTATAGTAAGTTAGATTTTATTGTGGTGCACAAAGGATGAAATAGTCTGAAAACACCTTAGATGAACTGTAATTCACAGCTACAAATAATGATCGACATAGTTATAATGACTATATATTCTGCTGAATAATAATTACACATTTCTAAGTGGTACATAATGCCATATATGCATTCACGCATGGCAGCCTAATTAATATATACGAGTTGGAGAGTCTGGAAAAAAACAAATATAATTACTAATTAATGTTGCTGATGATATATGTCTGCCAAATGCCATGTTATGTTCCATGCAATTAACCAGCTTCCATAACATCATTAGCAATCAGCCTTCATTTCCGAGCAGAATGACTGCTAATGATGCTATGCCATGCATGAATTCATGTTAATTTCAAGAACATAACTATTACATGTGCAAACTGTTGTGTATCGATCGATCTCGTAGAGAATCCTGACCAGGATCAGGATCAGGATCAGAATCCTCCACCAAGAGCAGCAGCCCACAAATCTGCGCCGTTGTCGCTTCCTACGTGCATGGTGAAGGAGACCGGGACAAGGCACAGCCCTCGACTCCTCAAGTCTTTTCTTGTCTCGTCATCGCCATCAGCATCATCGTTCCCCTAATCAAACAATTGCAACTCATCATTCAACAGTTTTAAGAACTGCATGAGTGCATAAAATTAATTACCTAAAGGAGTACAATTATAAGTGTGACTCAAAGCTGTAAAGGCGATCGATGCAACTTTAGTTTTCTTTCCGAACCGATGCCTTCAGTTGTGTCGTACGTACATAAAGCATCTTTTCAGTGAGATTCTTTAGATATATACTTTTCATGTAGTGTAGATCAGATCCAGATGTTTGTGATCCACAAATCTGACCCTCAGTCTAATATAAATCTCAAGGTTAAAAATTAAAAATAAATATACTATACTATAACCTAAAATTTTATCGACATCTACATGTGTTAGTGAGCTCGTTGTATGCAGTATAAGTATAATTACTCACAAGCTGCATGATCTGCTTCTGATGCCTCATGGCCTGCTGCTGCTGCAGGTACGGCGAGCTTAGAGCCTACAAAATTACAAACAATACGCAATAAAAGAACAGCAGAAAATATTACTACCAGACAACAATAACTCAAACAAATATGTTGCATACTATAATGCCTTGCTTTTACTGCGTGCATGTACAGCTCCCACTTTGCTTTCCTTTTTTCATATTTTTTTTTAAAAAAATGAAAACTTCACTTGATTTCAGTGTGGAAGTTAAAGATGGATAGAGAAGAGTGAAACATTTGGTTGACCTGGATTTGACTGTGGAGGAATCTGATGTAGCCAATGGCTTCTTGCAATACCGACGCTGTGTCAGTCTAAAAAGGAGTTCGTGTCAGGTTTTCTTTATTCGAAACATCAAATAAGCTAATTATTGAGTGGCCAAGAACACCTTGATCAGTTTAACAGCTTATTATGATCCGTGATTAATAAATCCTCATTTTTTTATGATAATGAGTAAATATGGAACCAGCATTAAATGCAACAGAAATGGGAATAGAATTTGTGTTCCATTAAAAGCTGCTAGCTGCATTAAATACCTTTCCAAATGGGGACACTAACTGGTGCAGTGTGGTTATTCTATCCCCTAGCTTCTCCTTCCTCACCTGAAACCAAACCCCAATATATAATTCTCACATATTAACTTGCAAAAGAAACAGCATAGGAATCTTTCCAGTTTTTAAGTAAATGATGTTAATATATAGTAGGATACAGAAATGAGTGCCGACCTTGATAAGAGTAGATTTAGAAGAACACCCAAGAACCCTAGATTTCTTCAAAGCTGGAGCAGTTTCTGTGCTGTTTCCCTTCATAATCATACAACAACATTTCAGTATAAGCTAAATAAGTAAAAGTCGTGAGATTTTATCAGTTAACTGTATTTTTAAGCCTTTTGTCTATTTAATAATTACCTCAGAAGAGTTATTAGTATCGCTTTGCTGCCTAGGCTTGTGCGAGAAGTCCAGCATGTTGTGAGGGCTGAAACTGGTGGTGACGCACGACGGGGGAGAAGAAGCTGCAAGAATTGGATTTTTATTCCATGAGGATGATCCATGGCTCTGCACTTGATCATGCTGCTGCTGATGAAACCCTGTTATTTGTGTTGCAAGCGGTGATGGAAACGCCGCCTGCTCGCGTAGCAATTGATCCAGTAATACTCCACAACCATTATTAATCTCCATCTTCTTGAACCCATGTCTCTCTTCTTCTGCGACAAACCCTCCGCTGGATCATTCGATATATATATATATATTATCAGATACCAAATATTTTACGCACAAACCCTAGATCTCAGCGACTGAGAAGGAAAGTATAGTTTTTTCTTTTTTTTTTCTTACAGTACAAGTTGGCACCATGACTCTGGTAAATCTTGGCTTCCATGGTCTTGATGCCACATCTCAGAATTATTGGGAGGTTGCGGGAAGGGCGTCATCATGTTGCTCAAGCTCCACCATGTTGGGGCGGCAGAACCGCTACTGCTACTGCCCTCCATGATCACCTGCTGCATCAATTGAAGCTCTCAAAGTAAACTTGAATTTGAGAAGAAACTTATAGTCCACAGTATTGGAAACTGAAATATAATTGTTAGAGTTGGAGGAGGAGGAGGAGGAGGAAGCTTAATACATGGAGGTATAGAGCCTTTTGTTTTGAGGTAGGCTGCCTCACTCTCTTTATCTCCTTTTTTTTTTTTTAATATTTTATGGCTTACTTTTCTTTTGAAAAAAAATTAATATATAGATTTTTTTTAATTCTTTTTTGCTGCTTTGGCTTTGTATTAAAGTAGCTTGCGCAAAAAGGGAATGACAGTGCTTTCAGACAAGGAGTGGGTTGAGACTTTAGTTAAGAAGGGGGGGCCTGAATGAATAAATTTTATTATTAGGTCCAAGGGTTGGCAGCGTAGGCTTAGGGATTTGAGACGCAATTTTTTAATATTGAGATATCAAACTGATCAAATGGAATAAAATTTAGACATGATAAGACATCAAGCGAATTTATTAAAAAAGGGATAAAGCAAGGATGATAAAGCGTGACAAGAGCAAAGATGATTCTACTGTACTGTTAAGGGTTTGGGTGGGGTGCTCAATTGATTTAATTAATCTCTTGTTGCAATTTAACAGTCATGTATTCCATTCTATTTCTCGATGATGAGAATTCATTTTAGATAAAGAAGTAATTCACTTTAAGCCACACACACGCGCAATAACAATGCAAAAGCATGAAGCGTGCATGCCTCTCTATCCAATAAAAGACAATAATCTCTATCCGTCTCTTTAACCTTTGACGTGACAATAGATGAAATTAACCTTTAACGTCCGAAAAATAATCAGAATTATAAAATGAAAACAAAATAGTGGGCACCGAAATTTATTAATAATTACTAGCCGAACTAATAAGAATTCATTAATTACCATCAAAAGCCGAACCCCATGACGGGTTTCAGGGATGGATCAAGAATTTGAGTTCGCGAAATCCGTACTCTGCTTGCGATCTTTGTCGGACGCTCCGGTGTCTATTATAGAATTATTTATTTCTCACACTTTCCACCAATTATTAATAATTAGTATTGTGTTTCTAAAGAGCAGGTTTTTAATAAACGAGTTAGCATCAATTAGTAGCTCTCTGGTTTGTCTTGTAGTGAGCGTTTTCATATTCCTTTCTAGTGGTGTGAGTTGTCTCAGTGCAGTTTTTTAGGTTGTTTCTTTTAGCTTTTTAAATGGCGAGATAAATCCATAGAACTACGGAAGAATTTGATCGGCCTAAAGCCCTGGAGATGTAGGAAGGGGAGCTGGAAAGGTGCTTTTTTTGCTGAAGTATTTATTCACTTTACTGGCTCCTCTCAGTATTTATTCACCCATATTTTTGTTTCTTCGATTTCAAGCCCTGATTAATTAAGCTGCAAGTGACTGAACAATTAGTCGTCTCCGTTCAATTCTCTGCCATGTCCTTTAGCTTCAATTCTGATGTCAGTTTAGGTAAATAACTAGATATGTAACTTGAATTCAACCTTGAAAAACAATGGCAGTCACTGACTTCTTTTTAAGCACCGGTGTCGACTTGTCCTTGTACTCGAAGCTGAATCGAGAATGGGGACAAAGTTACTTTGTTAAAATTTCTTGGTCGAACGCTTTATGTTTGCTGAGATTAATGGTGAAAAACTTTCATTTTTGGAGAAAGCCTCGGACTGTAGTACTCTCCAGTTTCCTTCAATTGCATTCCTCAGCCTGGAACGATGATCGATCCAGTTTTCTTTTTCTGTTTATTGGGGATTTAATGATGGAGTCAAGTCATTGATATGTTTTGATATAGGAGATAGAGTCAAGAATTAATGTGAAAGACATTGGTTGTGCATTGGGACCAAAGTCAACAGTCTAGTTTAGGTGAAATTCGTCTTGACATGTCCCGATCGGGACGGTCACCCCCCGATTGAGTAAAGCTAAAGAGTCAGCAGAATACCCGAACAGACGAACGCGATTTATTGCCAAAACATCCAGGGGGCCTCCTGCCCGATCGGAGAAATCCATAAACAAACAAAGGCATGAAGACTCACTCAGAGAGATCTCCAAACCGGGATGTATCTCATTCCGACCGGTTAAAATCAACATGTCGACCACGAACCTCCCGCTTGGACAAGCCGCTAGGTGTTATTCCCATTAGGACTGATAGAGCTATAATATTGGCGTAGCATAAACCTATTAGTAATAAATATTAAATGTACAAGGAATGATGACAGTATAATTAAGATGTTCTGACAGTATAAGCACCTCCCTTACGTTCTTTACTATGGTAACATGCTCCATTAATGAGAAGGATATTTTTCTCCCGAAAATATATAAATAAGTATACACACACAGGGGAGAGGTATGTGAAAGATATTTTACAACTGTTTCATTGTCTCGACTTTTCCCTCTCCGATCACTTACTTGAGCGTCAGAGTAGTTGCGTCAAACATCCTCCCGGCCTTCCCTCTAACCCTCCTATTCTCTCTCTCCAGGGTCGGTGAAGCTCTCACGGGGTTCCTCTTCCCATCTTCTAACACGTGGTGGTCCGGTCAGCTGGTCATTCAGCTCACCGGTGGCTCATCCATTAAGGAGTCCAGCGCAGGAACAAATTAACGTCGTCTGTGGGAACATCAAGTCCTGAACTAGAAATCGCGATGGAAGACACTGGAAGACCAGCCATTACCATGTCTCAAAGTGACCTCGATAAAATAGTAGCTATGGCGGTACAGGGAGTATTTCAACAACAACAAGAGATGTGGCAGCAGCAGCTGCAGACCATTTTTCCTCCACAACATACTGTTAACCCTCCTGCAAGGATGCACGATGGGTAGGGTGAAGCGATGACAACTCCTCGACAAAACTCGACGCACCCGATCGAAATGTCACCAGCTTTTTTTAGAGCCCCGATCGGGGTGTCACTCAGGCCAGAGCAGTCTTGGGAGTCCTCGGCCGGGAGAGCTAAAATTTTGAAAATCGAGAAGGGTAAGGGAGTGATCCCCGGCGAGTTGGGGGAACCCAATGGCCCTCCCTTTCCGACAAATATTCTAGAAGATCTGCTGTCCAAGCACTTCCGAACACCATATATAAGTGAATGCAATGGGTCGGTGAATTCCGAGGATCACTTATGCTTATTCGAGAACGCGTCTATGCTGTACCAGTACACCGACAGAGTCAAGTGTCGGGTCTTCCTAACGACCCTCTCAGGCTCGGCGCAGAGATGGTTTAACCAACTCCCCGCCTCTTCCATTCACTCATTCGGGGAATTCAAGACGACATTAATACATTATTTCACCAACAGCAAAAGGTATCTCAAGACTACAACTAGACTTATTTTCTTTGAAGCAGAAGCCCAGAGAATTCCTGAGAGACTATCTCCAGCGATTCAATCGGGTGACCTTAGACATCTCATCAGCCACGCCGGAGATCTTGATGAGTTCATTCTCATAAAAGTTGCTAGAAGGGGACTTCTTCATATCGTTAGTGAAGAAGCGTTCGTTTGATTTTGATAGTTTGAAAAGTCGAGCACTCAAGTACATTAATATGGAGAAAACCCAACTCTACAGGAGAAAAGAGACCAGCATCCTCATGCCCGAAGCTCACCCCGAGCAAAAGGCGCCACCGCCATCATTGAGATATAAGACTCCCGATCAGGATAACATCGTACTATAGCTCAGGGAGGAGACGCGACCGTCCACATAGTGGAAGCTCTCCACACCCTGAGGCGTAAAAAATGATTTCCTAAGATGATGAGTCATTTCTGTACCTATCATCAGAGCGAGAATCACGCGACAAAATATTGTTACTATTACAATAGAGGGAGGTCAGTCCCCGGATGGATCTCTCTGAATCAGAGGCAGATTGCCAAGCGTCATTCTCCAAATCAGAAGCAGGACGCCGAGAGGCATTCACCAGATCATAGGTGCACTCCTGCACGAACCCATAAGGCCTACCATCGGTCGGAGAAAAGAGTCTGGACGCCTACTAAAAAGCTCCAGGAGTACCTACTCCGACAAGAGTTCGACCAAGCGAAAGAGAAGGGAAAAGCCCTCGTGTGGGGAACTATCAACATGATATTGGGGGGCTGCGGATGGGGATTCTCATAGGGCCCGCAAGGCCCATAGCAACCGATTTGAGAACTACACCGTCAAGGGTTGACCAGGTTGACCAAGCTAGGGATGACTCGAGCTTGAGTTTAGATGTTTGATCAATATGTTGAGTGAAGTCAAGTAAGTCAAGAGTTGACCAGAGACTTGAAAATAGTGTAAGTCATAGTGGGACTAGACAAGGGAAAGTCCTAATTGAGGTTAGGCAAATGAAAGACCTAGTTGAAAACTAGACAGTAAAAGTCCTAGTGGGACTAGGTAAAGGAAATTCCTGGTTGAGAACCAGGCAAACCTAGTTGAGAACTAGGTAAAGTCCAAGGTGAGTTAGCTGAGAGGTAAACATTTGACATAAGGTGAAGTCCTAGTGGGACTAGGTAAACCTAGTTGGAAACTAGGTTAAGTCCAAGATGAGTTAGTTAGGAGCTAAACACTTGACACGAATGAATTCCTAGTGGGACAAAGCAAATTTAGTTAGGAACTAGGTTAAGTCCGAGATGTATTAGCTAGGAGTTAAATACTTAGCACAAGTGAAGTCCTAGTGGGACTAGGCAAACCTAGTTGGGAATTAGGTCAAGTCCAAGTTGGGTTAGCTGAGAGTTGAACACTTGGCACAGGAGAAAAGTCTAAGTTGGTCAAAGGTTGACCAGACACTTGGTGAAAAAGCTCTGGCATGTTAAGGTTGATCAGATGCTAGGCAACAGGAAGTCTCAACTGTTGGTGCAATTTGCACTAAAAGTCTAACCCTAAGGTTTTGATGTATGACCAAAG